>OY292537.1:2923162-3080959 GCA_958496365.1 Subacronicta megacephala
GTACTGTAATTCGTACTTCGCCGGTCCTTATATTAATTTAGCAAAGCCCATATGGGCCCGTAATAAGAACAGTAGGGTTAATGTGGACGTAATTACCAATATAAATTGCTGTTAAAATTCAGAATATTGTTGTTTATTTTTGGTACTTTTACCCAACCTTGGACCAAAAGTAAATTACACAAAAGACCAAAGATACACGCGACGACCGTATTCCATCGCAATAGCGGTCATTTTTGTGGCGCAACTGTATAGTTTTCGTGTTACCGTGTGTACAGGCACTTAGGCTTTGCTATCTACAAAATTTTTATAGTATAAATAAAACTCCAAGCTTGCTAACCCAACAAAAGATTGTATGGCACGATAACAAAACTTTGCATTTCGTCAACCCAAAAATTATTTTATAGTACCTTAAATATAGTGTGAAATTGATAAAATCTACGAATGTGAGGTAATCTATAATCTAATCTCATAGTAATAAATCTGAAATTTCAATAGGGCCATTAGCAAGCTCCGCCGGCAGGTCATAATTATTTCTTTCCACGATTTGGAACCAAAAAAATATTATTTTTGCTACTTCAATTCTTTTCAGTACAAACGTACTTAGATGTCGCGATAAGTCCAAATTAATGGTTATACCTGTTTACTGTTACAATTATGAACTATTGAATAGAAAAATATTTAACTACAATTATTTTAGAGGGTTTTTTTATGGGAAAACTCGGCAAACGAGCAGGCGAGCTACCTGATGGTAAGTGGTCATCGCCGCCCATGGACATCTGCAAAACTAAAGGAGTTGCAGATGCGTTACCGAGTCTATTTATGGATGAGTCAATGAAAGTACATTTAAAGGTTCTTTAATATTCCAGAAGGCAGCGCAGTTACGTATGTATATACGACAATAAGTTCCTAGTATTATTTCACAATTTCAAAATATTCGGTTGACCTCATTCTGCCTTTAAGAACACGACACGGTTTCGGAATACCGGGAATATAATTTCCTTTTAGCGGTCACAATAAGAATTCTTTAATAGTTAGAATCGAGAACGTCCCTTCGGAAGAGCGACCGGAAAATTATGGGTATTAAATTGTAACGATATGTTCAAATTTAAATTGATATTGTTTTTTGAATTCAATAGTTAATTATACTATCGTAAGTCTAGTGGTTCTAAGCGTGACTGCTAAGGTAGAGATCTTGGGCTCGTTTCCCGCGTCGAGCAAGGTGTTATTGAGTTTTTCTATAAAATTCTCAGTAGCAGATCAATCTGTCTTTGTGCTCGGTTAATGGTAATAGTCTCGCTCTCTATTACATGGGACCCAAACATACCGGTGAATAGTGGGTGTAAAATTTAATTAAGTAGACTTTCTCTTACTATTATTCTGGAATTTAAGATTAAAATGATCGATTCGATGTTAAAGTCAGCTTTGATTATACATATTAACAATTGAAATGTCAACTACAATATCTGAATATTAAGTTATATTATGATTCGTCACCTAACATCCCTTGCCGTGCTGTACCTAATTAGGAAACCTTTATGTTGTAACCTCATTATAAAAGAAGTCCAGATATCCCGAAGAATAAAAAAAAAGTCGGCAAAAAGTCCTCGATAGTATGCGAAGGACTAGTATGCAGCCTGGGATGTACGCACAAATTAATCCATTAAATTCGCCCCTTTTAAAAAAATGTACAATTGTAGGGTACCAGATATTACTAGAAGAGGCAATATCTAGGGGATGAGTGGTGCGCACACCCAACGTTATAGTTAATAAGTAATCTGATAATATGCACGGCTACACATCAAGCTATACAAATCCAGTATCGACTGATCTCGCATTGTAAACGCTTTTCGCACAAAGCGAGGCCAGCCTATACCAGATTGTATAGCTTGATGTGTAGCCTTATGTTTATTATTTATTAAAATTATTGACGACCTAAAAATTATACTATAATTTGAATTTTAGACAGTGTAAAAGAAAGAAACATAGTCTTATACTTGTTTAAAGTATGTATATTAAAAGCAACGCTCGCGCTGGTGAGTTCAGATCCTATTTAAAATTGGTTTGCTAATTAGTATCAGAAAAATACCCGTAAAATGTTCCTTAATAGCTTAAGAACACTCGAGGGACCAGTTGGACTAAAAGATATTCATTTATCTCACCTGTAAATTAATAAATATAGACAGAAATAGAAACCTCCCTTTTCACCCCTTGACGCAAAAATTTCAAACAGCCTGACTTTGGCATCACAACTTCTAAATGAATTAATCGATTTCATTACAGTTTTTGTTGTTGTTTGAAACACAATTTAACTAGATTGATTTATGTTTGATGGAGAATTAAAACTTTCTGTACTTTTGTCTGCTAGATTTTCATAGAATAGTGTCGTCATAAACACAAGTAAAGTAAGGGGTATAAGTGTATTAGGATTAGTTCACCCATCCATGACTTGACCCTGGCAAGCGCAGATTAACTCCTCATTAAGTTGATTTAGCCATTCATTAAATCGATTTAGCCATGAAGTCTTACTAAACTAAATTGTTGTATAAAAAAATTACACTTTCGTAAATGTTAAAGCACTAAAATAATTATAAGAGCATAATTATAAAATGTTATCTTTGCTACGCCTGAAAAAGGCACTAAGTCTTGTACTACACTTAGTTAGCAAATATATTTTTGATTTAATTTGAAACTCCTTCCTAAAATTACCACCAGTCCACAAATTTCTCCGTTCAACGTTCGATTTAGGTACTATCGTTTTGAATACAAATTCGAACTAATCAGATGCAGATCCTATTCAACCCAAACACCTTTCTTGAACGAGCAAGAAGATAACAATCATCCAATACAGGGACAAAAACTATACCCTAATATCTTTGGGACCAATTCTGTAACTTGTGAACAAGTACTAACAAGGTCCGGTCCTTAGGGTATGAATCGGGACAACGTTAAAAATATGTAATTATTATTGATACCGTAATAAAACTATTGCTGTGGTAGAGCAACGCTGTTTGCAACAATAATGGCTGGCTTGACTGAGGAAGTACCACACTCTCGCAGAAGACCGACGTCCGAGTACTAGCGTTTCGCTACTGCGCTTCGTTCGGTGAGCGAGAGGTCTGGAGGCCCAATTAAAAATATTTTTTTAAAACCCCTGCGGCATCAATATCATTATAATAACAGGATATTAAATTTTTAAACGATCAGACCTGTCCTGTGGAAGTTGCTTAGATACGTTCATCAACTAGAGAAGAGCTGATGATCTTGAAATAGCTGAACAGATTTTCTTGAATAACAGCTAAGAATAGTCTTGGTAAGACAATTTTTATAGCTTTTTTTGTCGTCGGGGGTTAATTATTTTATACTATCAATATAAAATAAGGAGTATTTGACACGGTGCGTGTGATGTCTAAATATATACTACAAGCTTTCCGCCCACGGCTTCGCCCACGGCTTCGCCCGCGTGGTTTCTCGGCTTTTCTGCATTTAAATTTTCCCGTTTCTGAAACATTTTTCATGTATGCTTCGCTACTATTGGTCTTAGCGTGATGATATAGTCTATAGCCTTCCTCGATAAATGGGCTATCTATAACTGAAAGATTTTTTTTAATCGGACCCGTAGTTCCTGAGATTAGCGCGTTCAAACAAACAAACAAACAAACTCTTCCACTTTATAATATAAGTATAGATTTACACTGTACTACTAGATACCTAAAGTAAATGCTGTATAATAACAGTTTATATAAAAAACAAGGCAATTAGGAAGTTGACGGGCTTGTCTTTCAGGGAGGCAGTTATTTGACAGAGCTGAAATTATGTTTTGAATTGTTCAGCGATATTAATGTTTACCCAATTACGTGACGCAATGTTAGAAATGTTTTTTGTGAGAAGTATAAAAGCTTCGCCTAATGGTTTCCTATACGATGTTATTTCGCAATTCAATTTCATTATTTTCCTAATAGTTTCGGGGTCAAATGACGTCGTCCATTTTGATATTATCTTGGCTCAATGGGATACTAGCGGATTATGTGAAGAGGATCAACAGCTTCTGTATAGTAATAACAATAACAATAACGTAATGTTGCAGTTTGCAGCTAGTTGATAAAAGCCAAGTTCTGTTACAGATGTACTTTTAAGGGTTTCATTCTGCCCATGTTTAATTAAACCTATTAGAACTTGTTACAACATCACCTATTTTTTCTCTTTTATTTGGACAGATTTTAGGATATTATGATGAGTTCATCTCGGGTGGTTCGCATGGCTACACGTTGAGCTATACAAATCCAGTTTACGCTGGCCTCTTATTCTATGAAAATCATATACAATGCGAGATCAGCTTAAAATAGAATTGTATAGGTTGACCTGTAGACGCGTGTACGGTGACCAGCACATCAGGTTAGCACAATTTTCTCGGTTGATTTTGAACTTAATTATCTACACTTTAAGGTTTAAAATCATTTGGAGAAATTTGACGATTTGTATAACCGTGCTTGCGATTGTACCACCGCGTTAAAAAATATCATGCTGCTAAGCAAAAACCTTATTCTTTTTCTTAATCTCTTTTTAATAAAAAGCTTAATAGCAATGTGGGTCGCACATTTATTGTATTATTGTTAACCCAATACTAAGATAAGTGCTTGTATTACGAGTGGGTTCACGTCGCAAGTCCGACGCCCTAGCCTATTATTAATAAATTATTAATGGACCAACATTATTCTGTTCCAGTTTGAAGGGTAATGAATTCAGTGAAATTACTTGGCATAATATGACACTTAACTAAGGTTTCAAGGTGTATAACGCGCTAGTGTTGCTGGTGTTTATAGGCTACGTTTGCCATTTACAATTAAAAATATAACCAAAGATATTTACGGTAATAGATTGTTAAAAAAAGGATGTAATGTTTGCAAGTTCTTTAAATTCAGTTCTGCCCGAGGATGGATTTACACTGAGCACTTACTGTAACGCTTATAAGATTTACGTTAAAATAAAATGTGTTTTAACGTTTCATAATTGTTTTCACCTTCCCTAAGTACTTTTAGGTAATTGCAATCTTAACAGAGAAGATATTATTACAAATTTGTCGAATAGCACCCAAAATCTGTGACTAATTTCATCATTCGTTTCCAGTAGGCGCTCTATAACTTATCTCAATACTCCAACAATAAGGTCACATTAATCATAGACTATTGTTGGAACAAATGACTGCCTTCAGCTTGCTCCTCAATAACAACGTTCCATACAGCTTGCAATTTTGCTTGATAAACAGCGGGCTCGAGTGGAATACTAATATTGTTTATTAAGTGTACTTAGTTCTAAGACTTGCGACGAGATTGCGACATTTTGTGGTATATTTTGATAGTGTAGGCAGGCTTTACGTTGTTTTGGTAAAATAAATGGGATTCGCTTGTTATCTGTGTTTTGCCGGCTGGCCGGTTTTTGTGTTCATAAGTTAGCACGGCGTCTCGTCGTTGTCTGAACTTTTGATCCGCATCAAATTAAGCCGAACTTTCGATACGACATTTTCGATATACACGATTTCACAATTTACCGTAACGTACACGTACTGTTTTTATATACATCGTATCAATGCACACGGCTTTGATACGTTTTCGATATATCACAAATTCGTGATGGATTACCAATACAGAGTGTACATTAACACCTCCGCAGTCACCTGCACCCGTTAAAGGGGTGATTCGACCCGACGTACTCAACAACTTTTCATACGAAACCCATAAACCCCCATAAATGTGGTATGTATGTATTTATTTTACGAATAAGGTTATTCTTAAAATAAATACATGTACCACATTCATGCATGTTGGATGAAAACTTCTCTGTTTTACTTAGATACCAGTTTTATACGGAGAATTGGTCCGATAATGGGTAGAATCGACTACATCGGCATCCTGTATAAGGATTGACTATTTACTTTGAATGCTCAGAATGAATAGTACTTTTTAATTATGTGGCAACACCGTTTGTTTTCGAAGCGTGGTATTTATCATTTAACGAGCGCCTCAACGCCAATAAAAATTCTAATTAAATAAAACGCTGAAGCGCTTTTTACAGAAGCCTACGTCTACACAATACGAAAACGTCATGGGGAAATAAAAGAAAACAATAGCACAAGGCAATTGTTTATTATTCCACACAAATTGTGACAATGTACAGTCAGCATCAAATATATATCGGAGCGAACAGACTGTTTGTAATTTTCTAGGTAAATTAAACTTTATCTCAATGGGATTAAAAATATGTCACAATGACAGCTGCCCTGTTTGGTGTTTATTTTAAAACAGAAATTGTGTAGTTGAGATAAGGTTTAATTTGCTTAGTAGTTCAGATCATTTTGAACGGTTTGTATGTGCCGATATATTTGATGTCGACTGTACTCCGGGCACACGTAATTGGGGTGTTTATTGGGTTCATTAGTCGATGGGTTGGCCAATTACATTATTGTAGCTGTGGTTTTTCTTATTCCGTAACCAATGGGAGCCCATACTTCATATTAAATATGGCTAGTAATCGGGTGTACAGCGATAATAGTAATAAAATACATATTTTTACCGTCTCCGTTTAATGTTTAATTATAGAATTAACACATAAGTAACGAGAATGAAAATATTAAATACATTTCTTATAATAAGTTACAAGTTAGCAGTATAAAAATCATTGTGCTTATATACCCACTTACTTACAGCTGCCATCCTCCACAAACAACTATTATTACTGCTCACAACGAGGTATTAAAAGAACAGCTGTTTGCTATCTCGGGTAAATTGTAGCAATCAAGAAAAGGAACGAGAATTCTTATTAATTAGAGAAATTACCTCATTGGTCTTTTCGTACGAATAGCGTTGTTGGGAAAATTTATCAGATCGGACAATAGAAAAACACGTCGTGTGATTCCCGGTAAATATTAGCCGCCACTGAAAGGAACGTTCAGCATGAAGTCGTAAATATACTTTATCATGTTTGTAAATCCGCACAATTTGTACTTCTAGAGACCTTCTGTTGGTATGCTATCCTAGTCCTTTACCAGACTATGCAAGTGTTAATTACCATGGAACAAGGTCGTAAGTTTAATATCTTTGGAAAAAAAAGAGTTCTTTACATAAACCAACAGAATGGGTAAATTATGTAAAGACCAATATAAAATATTACTGTATAAATTCATTTATATAATGGCCATGGGTAATTTGGATTAGCAATTAAATTACTCATATAGATAAACAGGAAGTTACAAAACAATTTACTAATAACAGGACGTCGTGGAAAGATTATTCCCAACGTTTCCCGCTGAGTAGCTTTAGGAATATCACCTCTGTATCAAAGGACCAAACAGCATCACATATCAACCTTCATGATCGTCAAACGAACTAGGTATAGCCCGAAGCAATGCTGTCAGCATGGTTTAATCTGATAAGCCTGACCCCTGCTCTTACACAATTCCACGCAGATACTTAATCAAAAACAAAGCGGACGGGACTTAATTGTGCTGAAATTTACGGCACGACTGTACCCAGTGTACCCAGTCTGTTAGCTTAGGACAACTTATTAGAACAATTCGGTGACAAATGTTCGTAATTGCCTAAAGGGACACCGCTTGTATTGAGTAGGTTTTTAAGGGTACCATCATTGTTGCTTTAATTTTTTAGGCCAAAGATTTTGTGGTCCTTTGGGTCGGGATTTGGGATTCGGAACACATACGAGGTGTCAGTTACGTAACGTTAATTTAATATGTGAAAATGTACAAACATATTAATTTGGGAGGTTACTTTTTAGTATTAAGGGTCTAAATTTACTGTGCAGGAATATGGATAGACCTATATTTTATAATTATTATCACCAGGAATCTTTGAGTTTGTTTCAGTGTTTCTTCTCAGAACTATTTGAGAAATGCCAGTGCCATCTAGATAAAAAAAATAATAATTTAGACTTTAAAAGAGTCTCTAAAAGTCTATTTAAAGATATAAAAATGTAATTTATAGATTTTTATTATAACATACTGTAGGGGTATTACTATATAATTACTACTAACATTAATAATATTCATCGGTCTACCACTGGATATATTTTTATGTTATGACATTCATGTTTTTCTCTTAATTTAAATAATTTAATTCACAAAATGATTTTTCACTATGTATAGATTATAATTTACTTATTCTTATTTAGTAGTAGTAGTGCATGCTGACATGTCTACATGCCAGCATGAATGGGTCGTACGACCGGGGAAGTACTACCCTCCCACTGAATATCGACGTCAAGTAGCAGTGAGTGTGGAGCGCCGGAAGCCCAATTTCTCCCTCAGTCCCCTTCCTTCTCCATTTCTCCATCCCCTCCAGTTTCCTTAAATAGGCTCAGCAACGCATCTGCAACTCCTTTGGTTTTGCAGATGTCCATGGGCGGCGATGACTACTTACCATCAGGTAGCTCGCCTGCTCGTTTGCCGAGTTATACCATAAAAAAAAATTCAACGAATAATTCAAGAGGGTGCTTATCAGCTATTTGTTTTTGATATTATAAGCGACTTTGTTGGTTTGGATCATACTGTTATGATCTCTTAGAGAACGTGCCTAGCACAATATTAAATAAAGACACTTAAATATTACAATTTTATACGAAAATGTGTTTGTGGATCTCCATCCACCATTTTATGAATGAAAAATCTAGACTTGATTGATTGCATGAAAAATTATTTAAAAAGATTTGGTCGCTCCCGCCTAATGCATAAATCGATCACTATGTAGCAAGCCACGCTAGATGCGGTCACGTCTTAGAAAGGTTCTTTACATATTGAGGTCACATAATAGGGTCAAACAGATCAGTTTGAAATGTTATGCATTAATATATTGTTCATAAAGTATTAAAAATACATAATATAAAGTATTAATACATACAAAGGCTCGGTTAGGCAGAGATGTAATATGCACCCAAATTTCGGCGAAACAAACCCAAACCATAGTTTCTTCTGAAAATTTCATAGAAAAACTCAATTACACTTTGCTCGATCTAGTAAAAGAGACTGAAAATAAACACTTATTAGTAAAAATTATTAGAAATCATCTAAGAAAAATATTTGTATTTAGTTGTGAATACATTATAGGTGATGTCGCAATTTCTACTGCCATGAACCTAGAATGTGTTGCGGATTTACAATTTTCGAAAACCAAAAAAATAAAGGAGTAAGTGACCATCAAATTACCGTAACACTTTAACCTTTTGAACGCCAGAGTATAAACGTATCGCCGTACCCCTGACGCCAGGCCACTTTTTCTGTCAAATTACACAAGGTAGTGAAAACACACTAAAGTAATGATTAAATTGTTTATTTCATAATATGGTGCGACGTATATTTTGTCATATATTTGTGACGTTGGCGTTCAGGGTAAGATTTCGTTTGTCACATATATGTGACAATGGCGTCCAAAAGGTTAATAGATCAAGGACTAGACACACCAGTATTCCCTGCATCTTCAGCTCCAATGCAGTAAATGACAGATTAACCGCAATTGATGCATGCTTCCTATCTTAATCCATCATTGTGGAAGCTGGGAAATGATTGAGAGGTATAATAAGAGAGTCAAATGTATTGCATTTGGAAGCAAGGACCGTGATTGATGTACAGATAGATCTCCAAACATCTCCATGTTTGGAGATCTATTTACAAAAGGAGGTTCTAAAGTTTTCTGTAGTTACATTTTTTAAGGAGGTCTGCTTAAAACTTTTTTTTTTATAAACCGACTAGCTGACTCGACAGACGTCCCGTCTTATCTATGAATATTCAATAGGAACTGAAATAAATAATAAAAGAACGCGGGAAGTTAAATAGCCGTTCTAATATTTTCCAATTCCAATATTTCCAATTCTAATATTTTCAAAAAAAAAAAAAAATATTTCATCGCATTTTTTTAATTTTTTCTTTCCATAACGAGAGAAATAGCTTTTTTTAATACTTCTACAAAGTATTAAAAAGTAAAGTTGTTCTCAAGTTATGACGTAGCAAAGGAAAACAGGGATTAATTTTTATACATCGATTTTAACCATTCTTTGTTCTGATAAAGAATATAAATAGACTTTCGGAATAACACGGATCTTTCAATAAATAATAAACCTGCACGTCCCTAATTAGTAATCTAATGTTTGTCGCGCTAAGGGCAAAACAGAACAGTATCAAAAACAGATTTTGACTCCCTTTAAGCTTTAAGGTTTTGAGATGTTTTTCTCGAAAATTTCTCATCAATATGTCTAACCATATTAATGTCTGAGTACCTATCCTAATTGAGTTTCAGATTTACGAACAGATTAGTCTAGACTCGCAATCTTGCTTTCACAATTTACATTTGAACCTTTGCATTTGACATTCGGCGTAAATTTGCACGTGTTAATCTTTACAGATATTAACAATTTCTGCGAACTAGAAACTCATCAGCATTTTCAGGTTAAAACCGTGCGTCAAAAGCGTGATAATTTTATGGCGATAAAATTATGTTAATGAAAAAAAAAACATTGAATTACCTCTAAGCTGAATGAGCAATTTACCTGCATAAGTAGCGCCTTCATAAATCAGTGGCGGGCTGTGAAAGTAAAACAGTTCTTAATAAGAATAGGAGGCGGAGTCCACGTGTTAAATATAATAATATGCAGACCAATAGTGTTTCATGTTCACGAGCGTAAATGGACCGCACCCGAGGGATAGATAACGAATAATATATTTTGGCGGGTTTTCCAAGCAAACGGTGGCTTCGTACGCAATGCGGCATTACGCTGACATTGTGTGAATGTTCCTTTTTTGAATTTTAAAAAGCTTATTTACGAAATTTGATTTGCAAAAGCTATTTAACGTATTTTTTTCTTTGTTTCGGCAGCGGGTTGTGGGCCAAAGGGTTTTTACGATTCCGTTCTGCGGCTATAATCTACATTTTTTGGACCGAAGGACCAAAGTAACCTTGAATTAAGTGGTTGTATATCTTTTCTCAGTCCTAATACAAAAAAAAGAATTGTTTTTATGCTGCTTGACCGACTCATCAAAGTTTTATGGAGTAGGCACCTGCCTAGATTGACTTCTTCATTTACAACTAGAAGTGAAGAAAGTCTTGTTTCTTTATGACCACGTCCTCTGTTTTTAAATCCAATATTAGTTTGCGATGTTTTGGATTCATTTTTATAGATAAGAACAAATATATCTAATATTAAAAAAAACCTTTTTATGCCCTGTTCTGCCATGTTGCCCGATATAAGTACTTACTGACGATCCTAAGTTTAATGTCCTCGACCTATTATATTTTATGTTTGTTTAGTATTAATGTTAATATTTTCTCATTAGATTATGTCTTTCTCTGTCCATACATCATCCATTGTTATTTCGTATGAATAATCTGACATGTGTCATGACTGATATGAATCAATTTTTTTTCATAAAAGGATACCTACAAAATGATGCCTTTGGTAATTTGTAGCAATTGTTAGAATTTTCTTACGAACATATGTCTAGAAAGGCAATTCTTCTACAAAACATATTCTTCAACAATGTTTAAAATATTCTCTATTCTGACAACGAAATATGATATATGCTTTAAACATCCATCGTTATCGTTTCACATAATACAAAGAATATGTCTGCTCAGCTGCTACAGCTCACCTTTCTGAACGAACGAACTATAGACAAAGTTTTCAAAGTAAAAGGAGGTAGCCATTGTTAAAGTTTCTCTCGGTGAGTTCTAGAAAAGGAGCTCCGTTTATTTTACACCTTGTCGTCGCGTGTGGTTGGGTAGAAGCTTTAAAATTTGTAGAATGTCGTAAGACGTAGGTGATTTGTAGAATTAGGGCTGAGGAATGAGGAAATTTGGCTTATTTTTTCTTGTATCTGTCTGTCTGCCTATGAAGACATATTTTCTTAGGAATGCGAGGAGTTGTCAAGCTGATATTAATAACAAATATTTAGATCTATGATTCCTCAGAGCAGTAAAACTACAATCTTCTATTTCAACATTCACTTATTAATAAAAATTCGTTGGGTTACTACTTTCCGTTGACCTAGTTTTTAACCTGTCAAGGAACAATTACAGACGTAATAAAAAAATAATGTCGAGCGCCAGGTCCCTTCACTTAATATTCCTGTGATTAAGTATGTAATGAACTGCCGAGTAAAACAGAAACTTATTCAGAATTGGTGAAATATGGCTTTAGTGTATTATGCGAGTCAGATGAATATTTATCACATACATCTTAGAGAATGAGATAATGAGCAGAACTCCTTCAAGAACATTAACTGTTTTTGCTCGCAGGCCTCCCTTCTTACCTTCCACTCCTCTCCTCTTCCAATAAAGGTTTCTTCAAAGTCAGTTTCTTCCAAATTTCTTTTTTATCTACTACTACTGTTTTGCGAGGTGGAACAGCTAAGCGCTCGTGACTCTGGTCCAATTGCGAATGTTTCTCAGCCAGGAGTTTCTCTTCGGCCACCGCGTTTCCCTTTCCTTTCCCCAAAACCTTGTCTGAGGTAGGCAACTATTGATAAAATCAATCATCATCCTCTTAGCCTTTTACTATAGTGGGTTCGACTTCCAATTTAACCAGATGCAGCTCTATATCAGTATTTTACACAAATCGACTGTCATTAGGCCTTCACAGCCCAATTTCTTGGCAATTCCGATATCCGAAGAATACGAACTGGTTGTCAGGCTTTTTGTGCGCCCGATTACCACTACCGATTGTCATATATGAGTTCTTAGCATGACAATCGGGACGGATGTCTTCTATGATCTCTGAGGTATGGGTCTGGATGAGTGAAGAATCTCATCTACAAACTGATTGCAGCAAGTGTAGCTTAACCTTGTAGATCCGTTGATCAGCGTAATTTAATTTGAAGCGGCGGTAGCCTAATGGCTAGGGCGTCGAACTTGCGATCATGTGGTTGCCGGTTCGAACCCCACCCATTGCACTACCGACGTTAACCAACTCGTAGTACACAAGAATACTAGTAATGTGTGAACCACATTGCTTTTAAAAAAAAAAGAAACAATAGAAAAAAGAAATTTCTGACTTGACTGCCTCGTTGGTCTAGTGGTCCCAATCGCGACTGCTACGCTAGAGGTCCTGGGTTCGATCTCCAGGTCGAGCAAAGTGTTATTGGGTTTTTCTATGAAATTTCCAGTAGCAGCTCGGAGTCTGGATTTGTGCCCGGTTAGTGGCAATAGGCTCGCCCCCTATTACATGGGACCTAAACATACCGGCGAAATGGGGGTGTATTTACATAAGTACACCTCTGCCTATCCCTTCGGGGAATACAGGCGTGATGGTATGTAAAAAAAAGAAATTTAACATAAACACGAACCCTTCGTAAATTAATTAACATACTTACATTAATTTCATATTAGAAATAAGTGTTTATATACTTTCTGTAAATTTCGAGCTCACTGATTCGTGTACGTACTTATCTTGAAATCTTACCGAATTCCACAGGATTGTGGGAATACAATCCTTCCAGTGTAATTAAAGGCAAGTCAAATTACTTTTGCTCTGATATTAAGATTTATCAGGCGAAAATTAATTTGCTCACAGAAGGAAGACGGAAGATTTGTGTAATGGATTTTATGATTTAAAGAAGTAGGTAAGACAATAGATTTCTTTTACTTTAGCTATGAATCTGTAGGCTTAAAATGACTAAATATTGTTTCGGGAAATAGAATTCGTTCTAGTTTCAAAATGCTTTATTATGGGGATACTGTGTGTCTTTAAAAGATCTAGTTACATGGGACCTGAACATACTGGCGAAATTTGGGTGTACAATAATTAGTACACCTCTACCTAACCTTTCGGGGAGTACAGGCGTGATAGTATTTTATCCAACTTCTTTTTTCATTAGAGCAATGTTTGGTACTTTCATGGCTTACGAACTTTGAGCAATGGTAATTATTCTGGTGAAAGTTGTATATTTATACGGAAGTCTTGGTGCGTTAGACATTTATTTCTTTGGTTTTTTATTATATTTAGGTACCTATACAATTGTTACTGTGTTTAGTAAATACATAAAAATCGGGAGCATATAAGAGGAAGTCGAAAGAGGAAAAGTTAAAAGAGCATCGATTTTTTTTAGTAAGGACACAGTCATGATGATGAGGTATGAAACGTATGTGACGAAAAAGTGATAAATATGAATGTAGATGGGTGGAATGTGTGAAAGCTGATATGATGGAAAAGGGATTGAATCATGACATAACTGCAGACAGGGATGAATGGAAGAAAAATTCATTCTGCGCTAACACCAAAAATTGGGATAAGGGCAGGAGAATGTTGACATATAAATCACCCTATATCTTAAAGCAAATCAAAATGAAAAGATCAACCTTTAATTTATTCGCCTCACCCGCTATCATAAAACATTTTTTCCTTAAAGAAATGAGACAGTCTATTTTAAGCAAAGAAAGCAAAAAGGAATACACAAAAAAGGTCTTCTATGATAAATCCCTTTTAGTCAACGAACCAGGCCAATATACTTTAGATATATTACGTACCTACGTTCAAAGGACCATTCTTTACAGACGGTCGTTGGTAGGACCAAATTTTCGACGTTATGTATGCGAATCAATAGAGATATTATTATCTTTAGTCAAATTTTATGTCAGTGACTTTCGTCTTAATGCTTATTTTACGGATTGAATCAAAAAGGCTGCGAACATTACATCATTAATTTATCAATACGCACATGATTGCAGTGTATTGCAGTGATAGCCTTGTGATATGACCATAGGACTGCCATGTCAAAGGTCTTGAGTTCGAATCCAAGGCACGCACCTCTGACTTTTCGAAGTCATGTGCGTATTAATACTTAATTATCACGCGCCTGAGAGATTTTCTCGATGGCGTGTGAAGTCTGCCAACCCGCAGTAGGCTAGCGTGGTGGACTATAGCCTAATCCCTCTCATTCTGAGAGGAGACTCGTGCCCAGCAGTGGGACAATATATGGGTTGATGAAGACGCACATGTTTACGAAAAGTCAGATGTCTTGGATTCGTATTGGAGATCTACAACTTGACTTCTAGTGGTCATATCACTAGGCCATCACTGCTCGTAATACTACAACGAGAAATTATTACATACATTATTATTTATTTTGAACCAGTTACTTATCCAATAATAATTTCGTTTTAAAAACCCACTCGTCATCAAATGTAATCTTTGTTCAGTCAATAGAAAAACTACTACTGTAAATAACACAAATATTGATAGGGTGATCTGGGGAGAACGCTCTGACAGTCAAAAATGTAATTACCATAGCCTTTGTAACGAACACTTAAGAAATGTAGATTTTCCTAGCGAATTTGAATTTTGTGGTAATAATTCTTGTCATAATAACGCTCATAGGCGTACTATAGATGAACTTTACGACGAAATTGTGTCAATACTGTCAACTGCTGCCTCGGACGCCTATGAGTTCAGGGCCAGACCCCGTAAAAGAAACAAGGCTGGTTGGAATAGGCATGTATCGAAAGTACATCAGCAGGCAAGGTCTGCATTTCTAAGGTGGCATAGTGAGGGGAGGCCAACCAACGGATTGGCTTATGAGAAAATGGTGAATAGCCGGAGAGTTTTCAAAGCACGACTTAAATGGCTCCAAGGTCATCAAGAACAAATCCGAATGGATTGGTTGGCATCTCAGCACTCGTCCGGTAATTTTAAGCAATTCTGGAAGTCCACACGTGGAGTTAATTGCCGATCTGGTATACCGTTAAGTGTGGAATGTGCAACCAACCCGGCGGCTATCGCCAATTTATTTAAGGACAATTTTGTAGTAAAATCACCCCTAGGCCCAACAAATGTGCAATTAAATAATGAGGGGAGTGGTAGTCGTATGTTTAGTATCATAACTGCGAAAATGATTGATCGTATTATACGTTCAATGCCTAAGGGTAAGTCACCAGGTCATGATGGGCTTACCGTTGAGCACTTGCTGCATGCGGGAGTACATCTGCCTAGGGTTCTTGCACTGTTTTTTTAATTTGTGTCTTCAGCATTCTTATCTGCCACAGGACTTAATTAAAACAATCGTTATTCCAATATTGAAAAACAAGACAGGTGACGTATCCAGCCGGTCGAATTACAGGCCTATTTCTCTGGCAACAATAACAGCTAAGGTGTTTGATGGTGTGCTCAACTCATTTTTAGATCAAGTTATAAAATCCCATGATTCTCAGCATGGCTTTAAACGGGGACTTTCCACGGAAACGGCTATAATGAGTTTGAAGCACACTATTAAGCATTATACGGACGGGAGTACTCCCGTTTACGCCTGCTTCCTAGATCTATCTAGAGCATTCGATCTGGTCGCATACGACATCTTGTGGGGAAAGTTGGAAAATACTGGGTTGCCGAGGGATGTAATTGGTCTAATAAAATACTGGTACGAGAGCCAGGTTAATCATGTTAGGTGGGCTGGTGAGCTTTCTGAGCCGTACAGATTGGAGTGTGGGGTTCAGCAGGGGGGGTTGACCTCGCCAAAGCTCTTCAATCTCTACGTTAATGCGCTCGTTGAGGAGCTCAGCAGCATGCGTGTTGGTTGTCATATAGGCGACACTTGTGTCAATAACATTAGCTACGCTGACGACATGGTGCTGCTGGCTCCCTCAGTTGGTGCGCTCAGAAAGCTTATCAAGGTTTGCGAGTCCTATGCTTCGTCACATGGCTTGCAGTACAATGTGCAAAAAACTGTTTATATGGTTTTTAGACCGAGCAATAAATGTCCCAGTGTCGTACCGCCTATCATGTTATACGGGAGACAAATACAACAGGCGTCGCAATTTAAGTACCTTGGACATATAATTGTTGAGAATCAGAGGGATGATGAAGATATTGAAAGGGAGCGCAGGGCACTCTCGATAAGAGCGAATATGTTGGCTCGCAGATTTGCTCGATGCTCAGACACAGTAAAAATTACGCTGTTTAAAGCATACTGTACGTCATTTTACTCGAGCAGTTTGTGGGTCAATTATACAAAGAAATCGATTGGTGCCTTGCGCATCCAATTCAATAACGCTTTTAGAGTGCTGATGGGTCTGCCACGATACTGCAGTGCTTCAGAGATGTTCGCGGTAGCTCATGTCGCCAGTTTCGAAGCCATAATGCGGAAAAAGGCATCGTCCTTGTTGTACCGGATAAGGGGCAGCTCCAACAGCATTGTGAGAGCGGTGGCTGACAGTGGGAATTGTCCGCTGCTTGGCTATCTTACAAAATTATTAAGACCGGTGGCTCAATTTAATTTAATTTAATTTAATTTAATTTTTATATTTTCCTTAATATAATTTAAATTAATATTTCAATATATCCTTACTAACATAGTATAAGACGTTACTAACAAAATGGATCATGATATCTGAATTGAATAAATAAATAAATAAAAAATAAACGTCGCCGCGTCGCGTTCTGGTATTTATTAAAATATAATTATATGGACCTCAATTGTGGATATATACATTCAAAAACATACCAGTCTGACGTCTATCATTTCAATGTCTATAAAGAAAGACGGAATTATTTCTAATATCCACTTTGGCCGTCTCATAAGTAATGTAGTATTTGGAATAATGGGGTATTATATCTATATTAGGCAACTTTGTTTCCACTTATCCCTCTGGATGAAGCCATTGTGGTCGGAAGCACAGCGCTTAGTGTCCGCACAAACGACGGACAGACAAACTTTGTCTTTTGTGGTGACGTCACAGCTGTCATTTGGAGCAGAAACACAGCGGTATTGGAAAGACTTTAGTTGTTATTACAGCAAACGTACACAAAGTTGTTGTATAGAAAGAACAAATAATATGCGCTTTATGAATTGTACTATTGAGAACAAGAATAAACCTTCGTTGATTGAAGCACAAATCCTGAATTTTGACTTATTAAAATTATTTAGTTACAGTGCAAATCTTAAATCATTAACCTTCAATGTTCTCACATCCTCATATTGCCATAATGTACCAGTTAAAAATGTTATACCTCTTATTTTAAAAGAGTGTCCATAGAGTTTCTTGCCGGGTTCTTCTCCATAGGATCAACTTTTTGGAACCGTGCAACTAGAGTCATAACGTTTCATAAATGCTTGTAAAGGCTTATTTGAAATAAAAACATTTGAAGTTGAACTGAACTAAATGTTACTTTTATACCATTTTTTTATTCATTTCACACATTTTATAATAATTATTACTATATTTTCGTCCGACCCGTCGATTTTGTTTTGGTTCTAAAATACAACGCCTTTCTTTTTGGTTCGTCTTAAACTTGCTTCTATCTGTCATCTGTCATGTTTCCGCCCTCATTAATTTTTAAATCATTCACGTCATCCTTAATAATTCATTCGTTATCTCACTCACACCTTAGCAGTCAAAATACGTCATCTCATTACGTTCCTTTCCTGCATGAATTATGATCATTTACATTATAATAAGAAATGTTTAAGATTGTACAAACCTGTTGTTTTCTGGGTTGGAAGCACCGCATTGTCCAATATTCTTTCACCAAGCAATAATGCGCTTGCATTATTGTGTTCCCATTAGAAGGGTAATGTAGCTAGTGAAATAACGGGAAAAAGGTCTCAAGATACCACTGTCATTGGTGAAATTTATAGGAGAAAATATTTAAAGGTGTTCAAGACACGGTTGCAATTACATTAAACTTTTTCATACAAAAGCAAAAATTACTTTATAAAAATCTTCACAATAGGCCTAACGTCATATTCAACAATAATCTCCCACCAAAAAAGGAACGTCGTTTAAAATAAATTCAAGTGCTTTCCCAACAATTCACAGAATAGCGGTAAGGACGAAAAATATTCAAATGTAACCGGCCCTTCGACGAAAAAGCCGCGAAAACAAAAGATTGTTACGTCATAAAGGAATACAGTGTCTCGACATTCAACTGTCCCATAGAGCATTGGAAAGTTTCCAAACGAAATAAAACCTCGTTGCTGCCGAGAAATTTAATGTGAAACCCATTGTCGTGGGAGAATGACAAATGCGAGGCGATGCGATAAGACAAAGCTATGTCATTGCGAAAGAATCCACTTTAATTTATAAGCAAATTCGTAGCTGCCTTGTACTTTTTAACGCATTAATTTTAACGGGAGTAATGCTAATCAGTTAAGACTGTATTCCAGATCATCAAAATCATCAGCATCGTTATATTGTATTGTAACACCTTTTATTTTAAAAGTGTCCATGGAGATTCTTCTCCATAGGAACAACTTTTTGGAACCGTGCAAATAGAGCGTAACGTTTCATAAATTATTATTTGAAATAAAAACATTTATTTGATTTGTCATACCTCATGCATGTTGTTACCACCGTTTAACTGCGTGACATAATACTATTGATTTCCAACGATCCGATTGCCGACCGATCAATAAATAGTTAGTTATGAAATCATATTTTTGTATATATAAAAAAGCTTACTAGCAATGTGGGTCGCACAGTACTAGTAATCTTGTTAACCCCTAGTACTAAGCTAAACGCTTGTGTTACGAGTGGGTTCACGTCGGTAGTGCAATGGGTGGGTTTCGAACCGGCAACCACATGATCGCAAGTCCGACGCCCTAGCCATTAGGCTACCGCCGCCGCCACTTCAAATACTTGATACGCTGTCATTGTTGACTTGCTGGCTATTGCGTCTTGAAAATTCTTTTTCGATTTCATTTCACTAACGAGTAGACTGAATCGCTTTGTAGGTCCTAGTTATCATGCATAGTATTATTATGATTGGCAATGTAAGCTGGTTCACGGTTTCTAAAATTATATATAAGGAGGCTTGCACCATTAGAATAAAGCTTGAGTATTAGCTTCGATTAATGTGTGTGCCAGCTAAAATGTAGCAATGTAAAATTAAAGAAAATTTCTAGTGAAAGAAAAATTCGATCTCAGGCAGGGTTTGAACGCCAGACGCTTTACCAACTAAGCTACCGAGACCACTGTCTGTGATGTCATATTTCTCTTCCACATATTTTTAGCTTGAAATCGAATTCTTCTTTCACTATAAATTTTCTTTAATTAGAAAATTCATATCTTTGTGTTTCTATAGCTTCATGTGTAACCGTGTGTACCTACAAGGTAAGTAACCAAGTTATATAAATCCATTATAAGTTGATCTCTTGCTATATGAAAACTCCATACACTGATAGGTCAGCTTAAACTGGTATTGTGTAGCATTGTAATCATACGGTTGATTCTTGTTGTAACCCTCTTTACATACTGTAGTAGTTAATATCTCTCAAACTTCGGAACAGAAGAGCGACATTCCCCTTATTCGTAATTAATATTGTAGTTTGGATATACGCAGTGGAGAAGGAATTTACACGGCCTTGGGCAATTCTGATGTAATATTTAGATGTGACACTCCGTTATTATTATTATGAGAAACAACATAATTTGTCAAAGCGTAGGTTTCTACGACACAACTTTAGTGATTTGTATCATCAACTAGCATTAAGAAGATATTTCAGTTTGTTGGTGTTGTGAGTTAATTTCAGAACCTCGATATTACATAATCTCATAAGGGAGGAAAAGGAGAATATGGGATAGAAGGGGAGAGATGACTTGGGCCTTACGCGCTCAACACTCATTGAACGAAACGCAACAGTAGGCATGCATACTGCTGCTTCATGTCGATATTACCTACCATACCTTGGTGATAGCCACTCGCAATTTCTAAGGTCATCGGATAACCTAAGACTGAAGATGCCAATGCATTCCACAACCTTTTTCGACAAATCCTTTTCGGTTCAGGCCGCTCGTTTGTGGAATGCATTGCCGGTACCAATAAGGCGTGCCCAATCACTGTCCGTTTTTAAAAGGCTCGTGAAGGATTATTACTTGTCGCTGTGATTCTATGTCGTATTCGTCGTTATAATCTATAAACATTCCTATTTTTTTGTTTTTGCTATAGTTATGAATATACCTATACTTATGTTTATTTATTATAGTTTATATATATATTTATCTATTTTTATATAATAATATTAATATTTACATGCACCAACAACCTCAACCTGTATTTTGGTTCAGTTCAGTCCATCCTAAGGTTGCCTGGAAGAAATCGCAAATTGCGATAAGGCCGCCAATTGTACTTTTTGTATTAGTATAAGTTATTGTCTTTTGTATTTTTTTTTATTTTGGTGTACAATAAAGAATATAATAATAATATTCTGCGGGACTGAAGTACAGTCTTTTGTTTGCTGTCAAAATAACTAAGCTTGTCTGAAGTCACCCGCAAATGGTGTAGCAGTGGTAAATTTTAATAGAAGGAGCGCGAAATTCATTTTTTTCTTGGTTTTTCGCAATTTCTTCGGCCATTTTAGGTACATGGCAGTAGAAATTTAGAGATCATCATCAACCCATTACATTGTCCCATTGCTGGGCACGGGTCTCCTCTCAGTAGGAGAGGGATTAGGCTATAGTCCGCCACGCTAGCCTACTGCGGGTTGGCAGACTTCACACGCCGTCAAGAAAATCTCTCAGGCATGCAGGTTTCCTCACGATGTTTTCCTTCACCGTTTAAGCGCGTGATAATTAATTATTAATACGCACATGACTTCGAAAAGTCAGAGGTGCGTGCCTTGGATTCGAACTCGAGACCTTTGACTTGTCAGTCCAATGGTCATATCACTAGGCTATCACTGCTTATTGAGTGCAACATAGTAACTGATTCACAATAGAGTATTAAAACTTGCTTAAAAATCGTTATCGTCGAAGATCTTGGTGTAAAATATTGGATTCGGCGAAAAACTACAATTTACACCTAAAACTTTTAATGAACCAATATTATTTTTTAAAGGCGGTTTTATTTTTTTGTTAAAAATATTTTATTTTATTACGTCTACTCTCACACACATGCCCGAGCCCAGACGTATATGTATAAAAACAAACGCACACATAGATACAAACGCACACTAGTAAAATCAGAACAATAACATAATTCTACTTCGAACAGCCGTAAATATAAAAAGATTTAAGCATCTTTCATTCTGCTAACGTAGCAAACATACGGCTTCCCTCGCCAATGTTTCCTTTCCTATTTGAAAGTGATAAATATCATCGCCGTGCCGTGGAACGAAGACCGAGAATATAATGTGCTTTATTCTATTTACCACGGTAAGGTATAGCATCTATTTGTCTTCGAATTTGGTTTACGTATGTTTTATTTCAGAAGTCATCCGTTTTTAAAATTGAATGTAACATACAATCACGCCTTTATTTGTCAAAGGGTTAGGCAGAGGTGTGCTTAATGTACACCCACAGTTCGCCGGTATGTTTAGGTCCCATGTAATAGGGGGCGAGCCTATTGCCATTAATCAGGCACAAATCAAGACTCCGAGCTGGTACTGAGAATTTCATAGAAAAAACCAATAACACTTTGCTCGACCTGGGGATCGAACCCAGGACCTCTAGCGTAGCAGTCGCGCATAGGACCACTAGTATCAATGTACACCTCTACCTAACCCTTCAGGGAATACAGGCGTGATGGTATGTTATGTAAATATTTCTTTATTTCTTTCTTTCATATTATGTAGTGTTGTAAACAACTTATACAAACATAAGTAGTTTTCATCAAAATTGTAAACCGTTTCACCATTCCAATTTGGAACTACACAAAAAAGTACAGCACTGTTTTCCATTCTTCCTTCAAAATTCGAACGAAACAGAAGCAACGTTGCAATTTAAAACAAAAGACTCCAATTTTAAAAATAAACAACGTTACCTTACTCAATATCTTATTAGTTTTCAAAGTTGGAACTATAGAACAGCGCAAAAAGGAGCAAAGAGAGTACGCAATAAGACGGGAACATGGCGTTCTCTTGTCGAAAATATGTTTGTCTATGGCACACAATTGCGTATGTCATCTCCATTGGACTTATTTTTGTTCTTACAAAGGAGGTTGTCTTGGATATTACATTCATATTTTTCTATGTCATTACTAAGGAGATTATTATAAGTAATTTTCGTTGTACCAAACGTGTTATGAATTTCTCTGTAGAAAAATATTTTTTGAAATTGTGTGATTATGTTCAAATTGGCAGTCGTCTGTCTGTGTTGTATTGGTAGATTTTGTATAATAGTTAGATTAAGTAAACAAGCCGATTGTTTAATTTGTTGCTAAAATAAATTCACTTTTAACAATAAAGTAAAACCGCCTTCAAAAGATATTAAAATAATTGAGAAAAAGGATCTTGATAGACAGACGGACAACAAAGTGATCCTATGAGGGATATTTTTTTTCCTTTTTAGGTTTCGTATCTTAAAAATATATTTATCCCAATAAAACCTTATTGCACCAAACTCTACAGTAGGTACTCAAAACTTTGATAAATGAAATGCGTCAGCATTGAGGTATTAGTGCTATCGATATTTTGTAGTAGTGGTGTCTTGCTGGCAGGTTAGGTACCAGCATGAATGGGTCGACACGACACATCTCCCACAGAATATTGACGTCAAGTAGCAGTATGCATACTGTTGCGTTTTATACGGTGAGTGTGGAGCGCTGGAGGCCCTATTCATCCCTAAGGCCCCTTCCTTCTTCTTTCTTCTGCTATTATCCGTCCTTTTCTTTAATACGATCAGCAACGCATCTGCAACTTTGGTTTTCAGATTATGCTAGTAGTCATCGCCGCATATCCATGAGCGGCGATGACTACTTACCATCGCGTAGCTCACCTGCTCGTTTGTCGAGTTGTCCCTTAAAAAAAAAACATGCGGGGCAGTCTTTGGAGACTGCCGATATAAGTGAAAACTAAGTAGGTAACTTGTGAATTGTACCTACCGTCGAACTATTAGATTATTATTTTTTAAATATATATACACAGTATACTTATAGCTCATGGAAAACGGCGGTAGCCTAATGGCTAGAGCGTCGGACTTGTGATTATGTGGTTGTTGGTTCGAATCCCACCCATTGCACTACCGACGTGAACCCACTCGTAATACAAGCATTTAGCTTAGTACGAGGGGTTAATAAGACAACATAAGTAATGTGTGACCCCACATTGCTAATAAGCTTTTTTTTTTAAAAAAAAAGAGCTTTCTGTGACGATGACGCGTGTTCCATGATTTTTGTTCACCTAAAAAGTGCTCAACGCGCCTAGAGAAGTTTTCACTTTAAAATCCTATTCTAGGTGATTGAAATTGTGTTTCTCTTTACAGATGCAGAGCGGGTTGCACAGATGATGTCTATGGCTCCTAACTCCTGGGGCTGACAAGATGACGTCGGCTGGTCTATTGGTCTTCTGCTCAGTGCTTACCAGGACGCTATGCGTTATTGCTCCACAGATCCCAGGTAAATTATGTTTTTTTAGAAAAATCCTCAAAATTATGATTGAAATAAAATAATGTTTCTTTTTCGTTTAGGAAACCTATCAATAAATTCTTCTTCTTCTTCCTTCTCTTCTTCTTCTTATCATCTTTTTTTTTCTTCTATGTATATATGTTTCACGTTTATGTTTCACATTTCTAGTTATTTTGTTTACTAATTTCGATATTTATGTATTAAAACACTTATTTAAACGATTTTATCACCGCGATAGTTCGGAACGGCTAACTTCCGATCGGCTTACATATTTCGAAAAAACTGTAGGTATGTTTATTATGCTTAATCTAAGCTCACACAACACATCTACAACATGCATCTACAACTTATGCTGGTAAACATACGTATTATAATTTACTAAATAACTGACGAAAAAGGCTATACAAAAATTTAATGTTGCAAAACTTATACCAATCACTCAAATTAAATTACTTTTTACGGATTTTTATTGCGTTATATTTATATTGATATTCCCGTTTTGGCTCCTTTACAGCAAGGTCAAGGGTGACAAGTCTCATTTAATTTTTACATACCATCACGCTTGTGTTCCCCGAAGGGTTAGGCAGTGATGTACTAACGCACAGTCCACAGTTCAGCGGTATGTTTCGATCTCATATAATGGGGGGCGAGCCACAAATCCAGCCTCCGAGCTGCTGCTGATAATCTCATAGAAAAACTCAATACCAACAAGTGTACCATGTTTCAAGCAAATAAAACATTTCATTTCTAGCGTAGTAAGCGAGCAAGACTAAACGACATTTAATTTATCGGATCAGAATGCGAATCGCAAAAATATTTTCTTGTTGTCGAAGCAAAGGAAAGATAACAAAGGAATTTACGTTGTCAGCCTAAAAATACACGTGACGACAACACAAATAGAATACACGAAACTTCTTTTTCCATGAAAATGCTACATTTTGCTTCCTTATCGAATATTCTCCGAAAACATTCTTTTTTTGGGATATCTATATCTACTAAAGTATAATAAAATTGTAAGAGACCGATGTCTGCCTATTATGGGTATGGAAGGAAAACGAAGACGGGGGTATTTATTACAACAATTACAGAAGCCAAAACAAAGATTTTCAGAATTTATGTCCGCCGTATGTTTGAACACACATTACGCAAAAACTACTACATGGAATTGGATTCTGTTTCCACAATTGTATTGCTGGAGATCTAACTTAAAAATAGGTGCATGTTTCATCTTGGTACGCCGCCTGGAAAGCCGAGTTATAGTTAGTAAATAGTAGGAATTCCAACGAAGTGTGTCATAGCGTTGCGTAGACCTATTTTCGAGTAGTGTTAAAAAACTACAAATTTTAAGCAATCAATTCTTTAACAATAATTAGCTAGATACTCGTATATATTATTATATTTCGTTGACATTAAATTCTCCGTTTCACTTTCCCTATTTATTTGGTCGATTTGCCTGTCTTCGACATTATTATTTGTTATTTAACATAATAATATATTTGTGAAAACTTGTAATTGGCCATATCTTACAATTGTTTATTAAGTTTTCTTAAGTTGTAAAATAAAAATAAAAATAAATCCTTTTGGAACACGAGTGGAATCACGGGCCATGGCGTGTCCACAATATATTTACTTCTGGTTATCATGATATTTCATTTTCGATCGTGATTCTAATGGCCATCGGTTGTGTTGTGTTTGGCATGTTTTTCGGTCGTTCCGTGAAGATATGACCAAAAAAATATTGATGTGGCCTAATAAGTTACTAACATTGGAATACCAAATCCGATTACTGTGGATTCTTACATAAATACGCCTGTATTCCCGGAAGGGTTAGGCAGAGGTGTACTAATGTACACCCACACTTCGCTAGTATGTTTATGTCCCATGTAATAGTAGGTTAGCCTATTGTCATTAACTGGGTAGGTACAAATCCAAACAGCGAGCTGATACTGAGAATTTCATAGAAAAACCCAGACCTGGGAATCATTCCCAGGTCCTGTAGCGTAACAGTCGCACTTGGGACCACTGGACTATTAAGGCAGTCAATTGGATACTTATATTCACAAAGATATGAATTTTCTAATAAAGAAAATTTCATAGTGTAAGAAAAAATCGATCTTGGGCAGGGTTTGAACCTGCGTCTCTCTGGTTAAGTACACCAGACGCTTTGCCAACTAAGCTACCGAGACCAGTGCCTGTGATGTCAAATTTTACGTCATCAGGCGACGTCAGCACCATCAATTGAAGACATTACTATGTCTTTCAACCAACACGATTGCCTTTACAGGTAGTTCTATGTCGAACGATGTTGCCTAACCGTATTATGCTTATTTTTTTATGCTTATTTAAAATAAAAAAAAATAAGCATGGATACTTATATTTTTGGTAATGTATTGCAAAACGAATAAGTAAAACAGTTTGCAATTGCCGGAAAAATCGGTGAAAAATATACATATAGTCGAAGTACAACCTTCTTTTTGAAGGCGGTTAATAAATACGATAAAATATTTCTACCATTGTATTATTTAATTACTAACCTCCATTTTACTTCCAAGATGAAAATTATTATCTATGCCATAAATTCTTTAGCCTACCGACAGCTTAACAAATTTATTACATGCCTGGTTTTATTATTTATTACTTAACAAGTAAGATTTTCTTGGAAATTTTCCTGTGAGCGAGAACGGTTGTACTAAGAAGATTTATTAAGTGCATTTTTTTTGGGAATTTTATCGTTGGAGTGGGCGGGTAATATTGTGTAGTTGTTTTTTAAGCTTACTAGCAATGTGGGTCGCACATTACTAGTATTCTTTTTAACCCCTCGTACTAAGCTAAATGCTTGTGTTACGAGTGGGTTCACGTCGGGAGTGATTTGAGAACCGGCAACAACATGATCGCAAATTCGATGCTCTAGCCATTAGGGTACCGTCGTGTAATTATTGAGGACTTTAAAATTATACTATAGCGGGACTGCTACGCTAGATGTCCTAGGGATTTGATCACCAGGTGGAGCAAGTGATATTGGGTTTTCCTATGGAATTCTCAATAGCAGCTCGGAGTCCGGATTTGTGCCTGGTTAAAGGCAAAAGGTCGCCCCCTATCACATGGGACCTAAACATACTGGCGAAGTGGGTGTACATTAGTACACTACTGCCTAATCCTTCGGGGAATACAGACGTACGGTATGTAATAAAACTTAATAATAATATTATCGCTCGTCTAAGTGAGTATGTTACGTATGAAGGTAAAGTTTTTATCAAGGTTGTTCATTCTCGGTAACTAAAGTAATCTAATTATGTATGTCTGGATAATATTCTGGTGTCTTTTCCCTGAAAGATACCGAAAAGATAATCCTTTCATAAGAGGGAATGGTTAAGAAACACATAACATGATATAACATGCGGCGGTAGCCTAATGGCTAGGGCGTCGGACTTGCGATCATGTGGTTGCCAGTTCGAACCCCACCTAATGCACTACCGACGTGAACTCACTCGTAACAAAAGCATTTAGTTTAGCACGAGGGGTTAACAAGAATACTAGTAATGTGTGACCCAGATTGCTAGTAAGACTTTCTAAAAAATAAATGAAAAAAAAAACATACCAGTACTGGTATGTGGGAGGAAAAAAAAATCATACCAGTACTGGTATGTTTTTTTTTTCCTCCCACAGAATATCGATGTTAAGTAGCAGTATGCATACTGTTGTGTTTCGTACGGCGAATGTGGAGCCCCGGAGGCCCAATTCCTCCCTCAGTCCCCTTCCTTCTTATTTTCCCCTTCCCCTCCCTATCCTCAAATAGGTTCGGCAACGCATCTGCAACACCTTTGGGTTTGTAGATGTCCATTGGCGGCGATGACTATTTACCATCAGGTAGCTCGCCTGCTCGTTTGCCAATTTATCCCATTAAAAAAACCATTACTTACATCAGTATTTCGCGAACGTTTAGGCAGAAGTCTGTACACCCACAGTTCCTCGGTATGTTTAGTTCCCATGCAATAGGGGGCAAGGCTATTGTCATTAACCGGGCACAAATCTGGACTCTAAAGTGCTTCTCAGCATTGCATTGAAAATCCCATTAAAACTTTGCTTTCTCTCTTTGAGATGCTATTGCTACTGAGAATTACAGAAACCCAATAACAAGTTGATCATCCCGGGTATTGGAACCTTAAAGTTTAGTGTAGCATCCGCGCTGACGATCACTGCAAAAATTAGGAAGTTTATTGTATTTTTAGGGTTCCGTACCACGAAAGGAAAAACGGAACCCTTATAGCATCACTTTGTTGTCCGTCAGTCTGTCTGTCTGTCAAGATTCTTTTCTCAGGAACGCGTGGAGGTATCAAGCTGGAATTTATATTAAATACTCAGGGGCCGTATTACCACGTATTAATGCCATCATTTTTAGGTTGTGAGAGAGGGATGCTGCTCTACAGGTTAAATAGTGGCGTCCCTCTTTCACAACGTAAAAATGATGGCATTAATACGTGGTAATACGGCCCCAGGTCTACTGTCCCTTGTAAGGGACAGTAGAGCAGTACAGCTCCAGCTGTAAAATAAAATCAAACTTCTAAGCCAACGCAATCAAAAGATACAACCGTGTCGCTAATTTCCGCAAATTTTTGACACTCCCAAGGGAATCAAAACCTACAAGGCACTTTCCGTGAACTCAGAATCTTGAAATTTGGTATGAAGCAACGTCTTATAGCACAGATAAAGGAAAAATTGCGAAAATCGTAAATTTTTAGTTACATCATATAGGTTCGTACGGTGCGCGAGTCCGACTCGCACTTGGCCGGTTTTTTAACGATATTATATTTTTCTTTAACAGATTTCAAAACCGGTGACAGGAAAATCATCAACGGTCCATTCTGGCATGAAGTCTTCACGGAGACGTATGAAGACCACGAAGAAGACCTATCCACTACTACTTCTGAACCCTTGCCCTTCTTCGAAGATGATGCTTCTACTAATAACGTGACAGCTCAGCTCAGCAGTCGCTTGCACTTACACTGTAGAGTCCATGACTTGGGAGAGAAGACGGTGAGTAGACCAATCATTTTTGGGACAGTATTACTGCCGGAAGAGTTTTTTTATTTTAATAGGATGATAAATAAACATATGGGCTCGACAGGTAGCGGCAACAGCGACTCATAGACGCCAGAAAAACCACTGACTCGCTCACTAACGCGACGTCATCTTGAGACTTTTGGTGGCAAGTTTCATATGCCCAGAAATTCCACTGGCTATGCAATGTAGTTAATGGTATTACTTGCCCCCTTTCCATTTCCTTTTCTCCTTCGTCTCCCTTTTCCTTAAATAGGCTCGGCGACGCATCTGTGACTGCTTTGGTATTGCAGATGTCCATAAACAAAACACAATAATAAACGCAATCCAATGGTAGGACGCCAGACGAAATGTAACAACGGAATCCTGCCTCTAAAAACCTTTAAAGTAATACCCAAGATGATTAATTGGCCTGTAAAGTTAAGCTGTGCTTACAGCGGTGCTTATAACTGATGGGTAACCATTCCTATCACATCGAGATCCTAGGAAAGCACATAAAGCCATCGGTCCCGGTGTCATCCGAACATATGATAATCATTGAAATAAAACTACTTTTTACGGATTTTATCGCGTTACCTATATTGATATTATTTAATTCCCGACATCCTAAATTTAAATTGAAGCTTTAATGCCGAGTTTTGGAATTTTTCCCAATAAAGTTTCAAAAGTTGTTAAAAAACCGGTGTGACAAGGAATGAGTTATTAGGCCTGAATAGATAGCCAATGACCTCTTCTATCGGCCAATTCCATTTGGCAACAGAGCACCAAACACCCTGTATAATGAGTCTTTAAGGTTCCAAAATAAAACATTTTCTTTCTTTCTTTCTATGAGGATGAGTGTAGAAATCAAATGAATAAGTTAATATTGTCAAATCCTGGTTCCAAGTTTATTTGTTATAGCGTAGAGCACCACAAAAACTCATTACGAAACCACTAGACACCAAGTTAAACATCTGTTCTCTGTCGTCATATGCAGTAAATAAACTGCAGTGTGTTGCTTTATTAAAGCTTCCACTTATAAGCATTAGATAATTAATATTCATGTCGTTGAAGTTCGGTTTAAGATACCACGGTTAAAAGCAAGTAAAATTAAAAATATATTTGATTAGGTAGGTATCTCTTGTTTTTTTTGATGGGATACCTTGTCAAGACTGCCTCATTAGTCTAGTGGTCCTAAGCGCGACTGCTACGCCAGAGGTCCTGGGTTCGATCCCCAAAAGAGCATCGTGTTATTGGGTTTTTCTACCAAATTCTCAATAGCAGCTCGCAGTCTGGATTTGTGCCCAGTGAATGGCAATAGGCTCGCCCCCTATTACATGGGACCTAAACATACCGGCGAACTGTGGGTGTACATTGAGTACACCTCTGCCTAACCCTTCGGGGAATACAGGCGTGATGGTATGTTATGGTATGATAACTCGTCAAACGAGCGAGCCACTAGATGTTAAGTAGTTATCGCCGCACATGAACATCTGTAATTCCAAAGGAGTTGCATATGCGTATCCGAGCCTATTAAGAAAAAGGGAGGGTAAGGAGTAATGGAGATGGACGGGGCTGAGGGAGGAATTAGGCATCCGGACTTTAAAGAGAAAAACAACATACATACATACCATCACGCCTGTATTTCCCGAAGGGTTAGGCAGAGGTGCACTTAATGTACACCCACAGTTCGCCGGTATGTTTGGGTCCCATGTAATAGGGGGCGAGCCTATTGCCATTCACCGGGCACAAATCCAGACTCCGAGCTGCTACTGAGAATTTCATAGAAAAACTCAATAACACTTTGCTCGACCTGGGGATCGAACCCAAGACCTCTAGCGTAGCAGTCGCGATTGGGACCACTAGACCAACGAGTCAGTGTAAAGAGAAAAAATGCCGGTGTTATCTAGTTAAAAAAACTAGTAAAAGTGTTTTTAAAAGATAAGATAAAATAAAGTCGTGCTGCGGTACTATGCTTTTAATGTCGCAGCATTATGCTGAAATAGAAGCATTTTCTGACCTCGGGCAGGGTTGTTGTAGTTTTTTAATTTGTAGGTATTTAATAAATTAGACTGCCTCATTAGTCTAGTGGTCCTGAGCACTACTGCTACGCTAGAGGTCCCCCGGTCGATCCCCAGGTCGAGCATAGTGTAATTGGGTTTTTCTATAAATTTCTCAGTGCTCGGAGGCTGGAGTAGTACACCTCCACCAACCCTTTGGGGAATACAGGCGTGTTGGTATGTTATGTTATTTGATAAATTAAGTGCTCTGTACGATATCGCAATAAAAAAGTTTTCTTTCTTTCTAGTGGAATAACATGCTTAAAGGCAGTGATAGCCTTGTGATATGACCATTGGACTGCCAAGTCAAAGGTCTCGAGTTCGAATCCAAGGCACGCACCACTGTCTTTTCGAAGTCATGTGCGTATTAATAATTAATTATCACGCGCTTAAACGGTGAAGGAAAACATCGTGAGGAAACCTGCATGCCAGAGAGATTTTCTTGACGGCATGTGAAGTCTACCAACCTGCAGTAGGCTAGCGTGGTGGACTATAGCCTAATCCCTCTCGTTCTGAGAGGAGACCCGTGCCCAGCAGTGGGACAATGTAATGGGTTGATGATGATGATGATGATGAACATGCTTAAATAACGTTTTCCTTCTAGATATCCTGGGTACGTCGTCGCGGCGAAGACCTGCACCTGCTCTCCTTCGGTCGTCACACATATTCTGCCGACTCCCGCTACTCCCTAGCCTTCGAACAACCCAACGATTGGCGACTCCTGATCCAGTATGTCAGCGAAAGAGACGAAGGATTCTACGAGTGTCAGATCTCTACCCATCCTCCTCTGGTCAGGAGGGTTCATCTTACTGTAGTTGGTAAGTTTTCTTAATTATGTAGGATAACAAAGTACAGTCGACTAAATATTGAGGAATACAGGCAGCTAACGACATCTGTGTTTTGAAGAAAAATGTGTTGTAATGTCACACAATGTGTGTTATTCGCTTGTTTACATTTTTTTGTAAACCTCTACCGAACCCTTCGGAGAATACAGGCGCGATGGTATGTTAATGAACAAATGGCGCTCTTAGCCTCATATGGACTTTGACATTAGACTGTAGGTATCTTAAAAGTTGAATAAACTACTAAAATTCCTACTTTACAAACAACAGTAGTTTCTGATAATTATTTTATAGAAACTTTGCTGAAAACTAATATAATTTAAATTCCTGTATTCGGTGATTTTACAAATACAAATTTCCAAAATTTTTTTTTTTTTAAAAAAAGCTTACTAGCAATGTGGGTCACACTTTACTAGTATTCTTGTTAACCTCTCGTACTATGCTAAATGCTTGTGTTACGAGTGGGTTCACGTCGGTAGTACAATGGGTGGGGTTCGAACCGGCAACCATATGATCGCAAGTCCGACGCCCTATCCATTAGGCTACCGCCGCTTCTCCATTAATGGTACCATTAATGGTAGATTTTTTTACGTACATATTGTGGGATCAAACAACACTCGTGGCTAAAAACTGATCTTTATCCACTAACGACCGTCTAACATGCCCACAATATACGTCCAAAGGACATTCGGAGGAGATTAACTGTTATCTTCGCGATATAACTTCGACGATATGCCTAGTAATACCTATTCAGACTTGTCTAAGTAGAAATTGTGGCTGACAATGACATGTTTGTTAACGTCTCTCAATTTGCTGCCAAAATAGTTATTGTGTTGTTCGAATAGCTGGCGGCTGGATTTAGGCAGTGACAGCGATAGTAATGGCCGTGGAAAATAAGCTGTAAATTCGTGAGTACTATGCCTAACCGCCTGTTGTTATAGAGATGAGTGTTTCGAATCCATAACATCAAATATTCATGATCTAACATCATCATCATTTTTTAAGTGATACCGTCTTAGGCACTTTTTGGGTGAAAAAATATTATGGAACTCGCGTCATCGTCACCGAACGCTTTCCATGACATAAGTATAATGTGTATATATTTCAAAAATAATAATCTAATAGCTCGACGGTACAATTCGCAAACTACTTAGTTTTCACTTCTATCGGCAGTCCCCAAAGACTGCCCCGCATGTTTTTTTTTGCCATAAATAGGTTTGCACTTCAAATAATTTTAATTTAGTTATGGATTATGAAATGAAATGAAATGAAATGATGAAATTATATTTATTTCTGTAAATAGATCTTTTAAGACACTTTTACAAGACGATTTTTTTTTTTTTTACTATTTGATTGAATATAAATATGATTATGTTTGATTAAAGGATTACTCCACACAGTTAAAGAAGGAGTATTAAATATGCCTGGTACAAAATTGGGCTAAGGCTTACTATCTTAATTCAAACATGAAGGTAACTTATGTAGTTAACGTTAATAAACCTGTTTTGAAGTAAGTTTGATTAGTCCAACGGTTGGACTAGTTACTCTAATCAAATAATTACGAAGTGGGATATCAAGTCCCCAAGCCACTAACTAGCTAGTTTAGATAATGTACGCACGGCTACACGTTGTGCTATACAAATACAGCTTAAGGCTAAACCTTTAGTCTTGGCCGTCAAATTCAATTTTATTTAGTTTTTTCGCGAATTTTTAGTCTATAACGCATCCTAGGTACACTCAACAAAAGAGTTAGGTATACAGGCAGCTAATTAGATATGTGTTTTGACGATGTTTGTATAATACCTATATTACGTAATACCTACGTGTCAAAATAATTATTTATAAGAAAATGTACATGGCACTAGAAATTGAGACATCAACAATAACTTATTTACATACCATCACGCCTGTATTCCCCGAAGGGTTAGGCAGAGGTGTACTTAATGTACACCCACAGTTCGCCGGTATGTTTTGGTCCCATGTAATATAGGGCGAGCCTATTGCCATTCACCGGGCATAAATCCAGACTCCGAGCTGCTACTGAGAATTTCATAGAAAAACCCAATAACACTTTGCTCGACCTGACGATCGAACACAAGACCTCTAGCGTAGCAGTCTCGATTGGGACCACTAGATTAACGAGGCAGTCACTTATTTACAATTGCGCACTAAAACTTTTGTTTAAAAATCGTTATCCTAGGAGGTGCAAAATAGAGGATTCGACCAAAAATGAAATATATACATCTCATCACCATCCTTTACTCGAAGCCATGCCATCGACCCCCTGTAACCTCTTTGTGTTAAAAACTAGAACCCCAAATTTTCAGTAAACAAGAGAACATTACAATAGCTAGTTAAATTTCCAAATTACATTAATGCGTTCCTTGAATCGAACGGTAAAGTGCCTCTTATAATTACAGGACTAGCATAACATAACCTAAATAAACAGAAAACTATAATTGAGTAAACAGCCCTTATCCATCGAAATTCGATAGTCACAACAACTTAATTATGTTAGCCCAATTATTTCAACGAAAGAGAATAGCAAGGTTACCTAGTTCACTACAAGAACTAATTGAATTAATGCCCAACTTTCTCCTTGAAACCTTATATAATCGGTTTTCTGGGTAATAGGTGAATTATTTGTTGTTGTTGTTAAGACTGCCGCGGTCTGCCTGTGGATGGGTGGCTATTATAACACATTGAGACCTCTCCATGCCTCGGAGAGCACTTAACCTGAGTAGTTGTATGCATACTATTGCGTTTCGTACGGTGAGTGTGGAGTGCCAGAGGCCCAATACCTTCCTCAGTCCCCTTCCTTCTCCTTTTCTGTTTCCCCTCCATTTTATTTGGCTCAGCAATGCATCTGCAACTCCTTTGGTATTGCAGATATCCACGGGCCTGCGTTATATTTATTTATTTAAATATTTTATTCCTTATTACATACATACGCCTTTTTCCCATAGGGATAGGCAGAAACTATAGAACGCCATCTGCTACGATTCTTGCATACTTCTTTTGCTTCGTCCACATTCATACATCTTGTCATACACAGGCGCCGGTCATGGATACTACGCACCCGACCTTTATTCTTTATTGTACACCACAAATACAAGCTTTATAATTTATATCTACAAATACAAAAGTAGGTACAATGGGCGGCCTTATCGCTTAAAGCGATTTCTTCCAGGCAACCATAGTGAAATGAACAAGTTATACTCAGTTATGGGACTCTGAACGGTAACAACGACATCTTATCAATAATCTACCCAACACTAAAACATTACAAAGTACGTAAAAATATTATCTGTCAGGAACATTACCCTATATTTACATCTACCTTAAACATTCAAGCGAATCGGTGATAAATTTTAGGGCACATCAAACAACCTTGTCTTGATTTATTGGATACTTTGAGTATACGGGCTGTATCAGTATATTGAAAATGTTCCCGCAACCTCTTGGTTGCTATATTCATCGAGCCTTTCCTAAATTACGTTTGGGCGGCTTCCAGTCTCACCGGTTTTTTTTATGGAATAACTCGGCAAACGAGCAGGCGGGCCACCTGATGGTAAGAAGTCATGGCCGCCCATGGATATCTGCCAAACTAAAAGGGTTGGAGATGCGTTGCTGAGATAATTTATGGATAAGGGAGGGGAAGGAGAAAAGGAGAAGGAGGGGGGCTTAAGAAAAGAATTGGTCCTCCGGCGGTCCACACTCATCGTACGATACGCAACAGTATGCACACTGCTGCTTGACGTCGATATTCGGTGGGAGAGTAGTACTTCTCCGGTCGTGCCAACCTATTCATGCTGGCATGTAAACGTGCCAGCGAGATACTAATACTATTGTAAGTAACAAGCTATTGCACATAAAAGCGAGTAGAGTTAAATTCCAATTATACTGTCTATCTCCTATAACACAGCATCGAGAGCTTTAAATCTAACACCGTGCTCGTGGGACGAACGAGGCGATTTCATTTTAATAGGATATGGGTAAACAGAATTATATTGGCGATATGAAACATGCATAAAGCTTTCCTTTTTTACCCGACTGCGGCGGAGTCCAGAAGAAAAGTAATGTTTTTGCTAGACTGCCTCAATTACGAATCAAAGCTGGGAAGCTTCGATTTTCGGGTACGGCAAAGTATTTTGATAGTTCTGTCAAATTTTCAGTAGTTGCTCGGAGTTCGGATCTATGCCCGGTAGATGACAATAGGGTCGCTTTAGTTTGATCTACACATGCTGACGAAATGCGGATGTACAGACGACAAAAGAGTTTAGTATACAGGCCGCTAGCGACGTCTGTGTTTTGACAAAGATCTGACGCGCATATCACGCAATATGTTTTGAAACGCAGATGTTCTACCTACCTACACACTATAAACTTTTCTTAAAAACGTAAGGAGAGATTAGTCATTTCTTTTGTAACGTAGGTGTCTGTGCCACCCAAAAATAAACACCCAGACCCAGAATAATTACATGTCATACTAGAGATGGGTTTAATATTTATTTTTTGTGCCAAAAATGCCTGGGCAAAAACCCATCTATAAGATGGGTTTGTGCCGAGTAGCTATTTTTTTTGGCCAAAACGACTCGGCATAATCCCATCTCTATGTCACACAGGTCATACACATACTTGTTCCGTACAGGGTTGAATCCATAACCCGTAGTAGCAGCAAATCACTGGACTGACGTCCATTGAGCCGTCATACTTTGACGGATAAACTTATTTTGAACGCAATCTACATTATGTCATCAGATCTATGCCCTTCGCTACCTGTATACCCAAATATTTTGCCTACTGTACATCAGTATACCTCTCTCTAACTCTACCAGAGATACGTGAGGCGAGATGGTATATGATGATGGTATACTTTCCATTATTTTCTCCGAGAAAATAATCTCGGTGTTTCTTTTAAAAAATGAAACATTATTTCAATGCTAGCTATACTAACACGTTCAGTTACAACGGCTGCATATATTAAGTATTCATTGTTTTTCATATTTTCTATGCATGAGAACGGAGCCAAAGCTTACGAGTCACGTTTGTACTGATATATTTACCCTATATGTGGTTACGTTGGCAAATATCCGAGAGATATGAAATACGGTCTTTACGTGAAATGTATCTTCGCGTTGAAAGGTTACGACGAGCTATAAAAATTAATGGAGTTCAGCTATTTGTTTTGTTTTTGAGGTTTCTTTTAATATTTGTAACAGAGGCATAGAATAACTAATGCTACAGACGGGTAAAAGCTGTACAAATACCTATCCGAATAGAAGCTGACCTAGCAGATTACCAAAAAGGTATAGCTTGAGTCATTCGTACAGAAACGACCTCTCCAACCCATCCTACCTACCATACCCCTGCCTCTCTATCTCAACTTCGTAGTAAATTAGTCTGCTAGATAAGTTTAGCGCACATTATACACATAATCTTCGTTTGAACGGTCGTCATATAGCTTATGCACTTTTAGTAGATATTAGAATCAGAACATTCTATAGAGTGTTTTCTCAGTTGATTTTGAACTTTATCTTCAACAATTTAAGGTTTAAAATCATTTGGAGAAATTCGACAGTTTTGTATACCCCTTGACCTGCTTGCGACTGTACATAGAACACATAAACGTGCTATCACGCCCGTATTCGACGAAGACTGAGGCAGAGGTGTACCGATTATATGCCTACAATTCGCCGATATGTTTAGATCTAACGTAATAGGGGCGAGCCTACTTGCCACTAGTTGAGCCCAAATCCAAAGAGCTACTGAGAATTTCATTGAAAATCTCAATGACACTCTTTGAATACCTACACTAATAAAGCATTATTTTGAATAATCGTGAATCATTATGTTAACCATTATTTTCTATTTTATTCAGATCACCATTTTAAGTCTCAGAATGTATACATAAGACCTACCCAATTCTGTTCGGAAACATTTTCGAATACAATCTCTCAAAGTACACTCGAATTGATACGGCCGTCTTCCCTAGATAATCCCTTTCTCTCGTTCAATTACACGTTCAGATGTCAACGAAGAGTAGGAACAAGGAGTGAGTAGTGAATGGAGTAATAAGCTGAGCGAGCGGGCAAATGAGGTGTGTAAAAACAGTGAGTTGGGAATTATTCGAGTTCCTACATAATGGTTGGTGGAAATTGGAAATTTTGTTTAAAATTTTTAATATCGAATTAAATAAATTATGAGAGTTCACTGTCAACCATTTGCTACGCTATTATTTTCGTACTTTGATAAGTAGTATAGGAGTACGAAAAGTACGAAAAAAATGATCAACATTTTGCTCAAATTACTTAAATCTTGTGTCATACACGGAATAACCATAAACACATTAACTTTTAATAATAGTGTGAGCCGGGGGTTTTGTTTATAGAAAAGATTATTGAGCAATCCATTTACTACTTATTCCGATGTGAAGACATTTTGTTGAAATTGCTTGAGACTGAGATTTCACCGGCTCCTTTACCTACATTTTTAATCTCAAAGAAACTATATACCTGTATTCGGAGAAAGATAATGATAAAAATACAAAGAGAGATAAGGCAGGATGGTACAGATTTTGGGTAGGCGCGGGAATCACTTCGGGGTCACCATTGTGGAGCGGCTAGGCTTGTGCTTGCGCAATTCAGGATTTGTTTCGACGCAGTTCAATATAGCGTGCTAGATGTCGCTACAAAATTAAATGTTAATACACATAGCGCCTACTCTCAAGAACAAAGTCGTAGGTTAAAATGATATATGTACAGTCACCATCAAATATACATACATACACTCACGCCTTTTTCCCATAGGGGTAGGCAGAAACTACAGAACGCCATCTGCTACGATTCTTGCATACTTCTTTTGCTTCGTCCACATTCATACATCTTGTCTTACACATGCGCCGGTTGCGGGTACTACGCACCTGACCTTTCTGAAGGATCTCACCAATAAGGTCGTGGTATGGTCTTTCTAGGGCGTCCCCTCCCGGCGACTCCACTGACTCCACTGACCATCAAATATATCAGACCGAAAAGACTGTTCAAAATTGTCTGAGCAACTAAGGAAATTAAACTTTATTTATCTCAATAGGATAAAATAAATGTAGTAATGACAGCTGCCGTGTGTAGTATTCATTCTAAAACATCCTTTATGTCGCTGAGAGATGGTTTAATTTCTCTAGTTGCTCAGATAATTATAAACAATCTATTTGCTACGATATGTTTGATGGTGATTGTACGTGCAGTGCGTAGCTATGTCAAATTTCCTCAGTTGATATTGAACTTTATCATCAACAATTTAAGGTTTAAAATCATTATCATCAATCACCTGCTGGCGACTGTGAAATGAAATGAAATGATGAAATGATGAAATGATGAAATGAAATGATATTTATTTCTGTAAATAGATCTTTTCAGGACACTTTTACAAGTCGATTTTTACATATTTTTTTTTAACTAGATGGCGCCGACGTTTCCTATCTGACGACCTCTGAGAAGAAACGTCGAAACAAACTCAGAGAATCATGGTCTCTTTTAAAGTCCAGACAATAGTTGTTGTTAGATATGCGAGTTTAACAATGTAGGGCAAAATCTGAACAGGCCTTTTGAAGAAAGAGCCATAGCAGCTTTGAGTTGACCTGTCCTAACTGACGGCACGCATACATCAGTCATCGTTGTAGCTCAACCATTTTATAGGGAGCTCAACGACCCGTCGCACAACGATACCAGATCAGCAGGACATTTGTGTAGGTCATGTGAAATACTCAAAACTGTCAGAGAAGTTTATTATACATCTGATACGTGTTAAAGCTAACCTACATAGTACTCACATTTACATTTTAATATCATACAATTAACATTTAAAAACAAAATAATATTATGCATGATTACTAGGACCTACAAGGCCACCCAGTCAACTTGTGAATTAAAAAAGGGAAAAAAATAAATAAATATACATATTTAAGACACGATAGCCAGCAATAGCGATGTACACCAACAGTTCGCCGATATTTTTAAGTTCCATGTAATAGCGACTGTTACGCTAGAGTCCTTGCAAGGTCAAGCAAAGTGTTATTAGGTTTTTCTATTAAATTGTCAGTAGCAGTTCGGAGTCGGGATTTGCGCCCGGTTAATGGCAATAGGCTCGCCCCCTATTTCATGGGACCTAAACATACTGGCGAAATGTGGGTGAACATTAGTACACCTTTGCTTAACCCTTCGGGGACTACAGAGTACAGTTGTGATAGGAATGGTATACTTCTAGACTATACAAAGTCTATGTTCTTTACATTTTAACCTTATAAATAACCTAAGATATTTGTAATACTTTAAGTAAATTGGATGAATGGTAAGCCTAAGAAAGCCCTCCGTCAGCTTAGGAAAATGGAACAAAGATATTCTGAGAATTTTTTGATATAATAGATACCTACTAGTAGTTTTAATATTTCTTTTGTAGTCTTTCATTTTTACGGGTTCGAAATTCGCGGATAATTTATGTAGTAGGGTACCTACATCTTATTTTAATTTATCTCTTACGCATTACAGTGAAAATAACATTACATAAAATTAACATACCATCACGCCTGTATTCCCCGAAGGGTTAGGCAGAGGTTTTTACTAATGTACACCCACATTTCGCCGGTATGTTTAGGTCCCATGTAATAGAGGGCGAGCCTATTGCCATTAACCGGGCACAAATCCAGACTCCGAGCTGCTACTGAGAATTTCATAGAAAAACCCAATAACACTTTGCTCGACCTGGGGATGGAACCCAGGACCTCTAGCGTAACAGTCGCACTTAGGACAACTAGACTAATGAGGCAGCACTAGACTAATGAGGCAGCATTACAGTGAAAATAAAAACATTTAAAAAGTATAATATTAATTTAAGTGTAAATTGTAAATTTACATAAGTAAGTGTAAATTATTAATTTAGATAAAGAAGGTTGTACCTTAATTCTTTTAATTTTATTTTGAGTTGTACTCGCAACTGGCGCGTAAAGTGTACAATTTTAATTAGTTAGTTATAAGGTTTTTATATGAAATTCTCAGTAGCAGCTCGGAGTTTGGATATGTGCTCATTAAAAAGCAATAGGCTCGTCTTTATTACACGGGACCTAAACATACCGGCGAACTGTCGGTGTATATTAAGTACATCTCTGCCCCTTTGGGGATAGGCGTGATGTAGCAGCAACTTTAACATTCAATTTTTTAAAAAAAGCTTATTAGCAATGTGGGTCGCACATTACTAGTATTCTTGTTAACTAGTATTCTTGTGTTACAAGAGGGTTCGCGCCGGTAGTGCAATGGTTTCCAACCGGTAACCACATGATCGCAAGTCCGACGCCCTAGCCATTCGGCTACCGCCGCTTATAAATATCCTACTTCCTACTATCCTAATAATATTATATATGTAAAGTTTGTGAAAATGTATAGATGGATGTTTGTTACTCTTTCACGCAAAAACGACTGAACGGATTTTGATGAAACTTTACAGTATTATTGTTTATAAAAACATAACATAACATACCATCACGCCTGTATTCCCCGAAGGGGTAGGCAGAGGTGTAAGAATGTACACCCACATTTCGCCGGTACGTTTAGGTCCCATGTAATAGGGGGCGAGCCTATTGCCACTAACCGGCAACAAATCCAGACTCCGAGCTGCTACTGGGAAATTCATAGAAAAACCCAATAACACTTTGCTCGACCTAACAGTCGCGCTAAGGACCACTACACTAATGAAGTCATTATTGTTTATACATCAGAATAACTTATAGGCTTTAATTATTACGATATTTTGGGAAATTCCCACGGAATTGGGAGAAATCTATTCCCCACGGACGAAGTCGCGGGCAAAAGCTAGGTATATTAGGTTTCCATTAAAATAACCGAAAAAAATCCTAATATTCTTGTCTCAAAATTCATTATTCTACCTTTTTACCTACACTCGCATCTACGTACTGATCCGTATCGATCCTCTTCGCAACTAAAGCTAAGCCCCGGTGAACCTATTCGCTCCACTGAACGACCTACCCGGAGTTCTCGTTAGCAATTGTCGTTTGAGAAAGAAAGTGGGAAAATCCTGTTACAGCCCCGGGATTACTAAAATACTGGTTTTAGCACGACACTAGTGATGTGTAGTATATGAGTGAGTGATTTAATCTATAGTTACAAATATAATACAGCTGAAGAACTTATTTGTATGAACGCGCAAGTTCAAGTTCAAATGTTTTCTATTTCGATTTATTTATTTACTTTATTTATTCACTTAGCTATATGGCGATAACAGACTGTGAGGACATTGGAGGTTAAAGTCATAATTAGTCTTAAGTCGAGATTATAATTAAAATAAGATTCCAAGCATCTGAGAAGTAGATATCTGGAGAAGAATTATCATCATCAAACCAAATAAACTATATGCGATGTAGCTAGTCTCTGGAACTTGCAATCGGATTAGAAAAAATCTTTTTGCATTTGATAGCCCAATTCTTGAGGAAGGTAATAGGCTATTTAATATCACGCTACAATCGTTAGGAGCGGGGCAAATCGGGTGAAACTACGGGGCATAGACAGTGGCATAATAGTATGCACGAATAAAGAGTTGAACTCCTGCTCCTATGATTGCAAGAATATACGACTCCAATTATCTACAACGACTTTTTCTATTAAAATTTACCACTGATTGATAAAACCACTTGCGGATAACTTCAGGCAGGCTTAGTTGTTTCGAACAAACTGTACTATCGTTGCACCGTGTGTCGTGAGGTTTGATTCCCAGGCGATGGAACTATTTTTGCCCCCATTTGAGAAGTCCCCCCGACTATGGGATTGTTCCACAGCGACATGTCTTAAAAAATACTCTGTATCAATACTACACTCTCTCTCTTTAACAATAGCGGTGAATTTTGAAGTGCAACTGTATAGATTCACGTGTTGTCGAGTGGACAGGCTACAGGTCAACCTATACAATTCCAGTTTAACCTGATCTCGCATTATATAAGCTTCCCGTACAATAAGAGATCAGAGTAAACTGGATTTGTATAGCTCGAGGTGAGGTACGTACTATCTTCAATGTAATTTAACCCTTCAAGCGCCATATTGTAGACACAATGCAAAATCTATTTTGCCTTCATGAGACCACTACGTGCGTCAGTGAATTAAAATTATTTCTGTTAACCATTTCTGCAAACAACGTTCATGTTATTAGAGTATTTTTTTCTGCAGAAAAAAGATAAGTTTAAGGAAAAACAAAATCGGGTCAGGACAATTTGCTTTAACGTTACTGGACTGGTTGCCAAATTTTCTGTTTATGAATGCAATATCCACAATATCCAAATCAGATATCGTTGTTTTGGATTTCAGAAAATTGTAAGGAAGCTAAGTGATTGAACTAAAATTGGATTATGTAAAAATATTTTCATTGATTTTTGGTTTGAAAATAAAGTAAATTGAGAAATGCCTCATTAGTCAAGTGGTCCTTGGCATGACTGCTACGCTAGAGGTCTTAGGTTCAATTCCCAGGTGAAGCAGTGTTGGGTTTTGCTATAAAAATCTCAGTAGCAGATCGAAGTTTGGATTTGTACAAAATGGCAATAGAAACATACTGGCGAATTGTGGGTGTACATTAGTAAAGCTTTGCCTAACCCTTAAAGGTGACGGACGTGATTGTGTATAACATTAAATTTTAATTAAAAAAGAAACCATTGGCTTGTGCCGAAAAAAATTGTGTATCAGTGTGTTATACCAACAAAGTAATCCAAACATTTTTTTGCGAAACCAACATTGTTAACGCAATCTCAGCTTAAATTTACATCCACAACCTGAGAAAAAGCGCGTGCAAACATTTTCTTTTCAATCCCAAAAGCCGAATAAATCTGGTTAATAAGACCCTAAGCAAAATGTGTATCAGATATTTTATATTCCCGACGTTGAGTATCTATAAAAGCTGATTAAAATTCATACGCCCTTCATGAAGACTAGCGACGTGAATCACATATTGAATGGGATCTGTTTAGGTAAACACGACTACACATCAAGCTATACAAATCCAGTTTAGACTGATAACCATTGTAAAGGTTTTCCGGCCTATATTGGCCAGCAATAAAACTAGCCGTGCGTATATACTTGTTGGGCATAATTTAAGTCATCATCATCATCATCATCAACCCATTACATTGTCCCACTGATGAGCACGGGTATCCTCTCAGAACGAGATGGATTAGGCTATAGTCCGCCACGCTAGCCTACTGCGGGTTGGCAGACTTCACACGCCGTCAAGAAAATCTATCAGGCATGCAGGTTTCCTCACGATGTTTTCCTTCACCGTTTAAGCGTGTGATAATTAATTATTAATACGCACATGACTTCGAAAAGACAGAGGTGCGTGCCTTGGATTTGAACTCGAGACTTTTGACTTGGCAGTCCAATCGTCATATCACAAGGCTATCTGCACTGCACTTATCTTACTCTTTCTTTCTTGCTTTTACTTTTTCACTTATAATTTAAGTACTTAATAAAAAAATGGTAAAAAGAGTGACAGCCTAGTGACGTCATCATCGTGCGGAAACTTGCAAAATTTCTGAGGCATGCAGGTTTCATCACGATATTTCCCTTCACCGTTTAAGCTCGTGGTAATCAATTATTAACATATACACACATGACTTCGAAAAGTCAAAGGTGCGTGCCAACAAGAGACCTATGACTTGGCAGTCTAATGATCATAACACTTAGTAGGCCATCACTGCCCTAAAAAAAGGAAAAAAACCTTATTCGTAACAAAAATAATAAGGTCATTTCGTCAAAAGTTGGTAAATAAGATTCGATATCAATATTAAATGTAGACTCCGTTTTTAAGCTTATTTCCTAAATGTACGATACTGATTTTCGAAAAAAGCTCCAGCTTGTATTTCGATAAACAATGGAACGCACTCATAAAGAGGCACTCTAAGCTCTATAGTATAATATACTACGTAACAACAATAGCCACTAAATATTAATAAAAGTGTTAAAATATTCCCGTCCTGTTTGCGATACAATAGCAACCCTAATTTATTTGTGAATAAACTATACGTCACAGTTACTTTTCGCAATTTTTTGATACGTTTATACCGAATCGGTGTTGTATATAATTTGTGTTGGACTCTCCCACACAAATATAGTTGTACTGATGTAGGCTACTGGAAATAAATAAAGTTACAAAATAATGTCTACAAAATAAAATGTTATGAATGAATTATTTTTTTTTATATTTCTGTAAAGTAAACTGTGTTTTAGTTGAACATCAAAGAGGTGCACATTTTGGTTTTGATTCATTGAATCAATATTAAACTAAGTTCGGACAGAACAATCAAACATTTCAAATGTTTCGTCATAATATATTTTGTGAAAAATATATGCACTGCTTATTGGACTATTCGGGTGTATTTAAAGAGCTTTCACGACTGAAGATCATTATAAGGGCTAGTTTGGTGTGTCTTCAGCACTAGAACCGATCATACTTCAAACTGCCTAATCTTTCATCACAGCATTGAAATGAAATGAAATGATATTTAAATGAAATTAAATGATGATATGAAATGAAATGAAATGATGAAATGATATTTATTTCTGTAAATAGATCTTTTGAAGACACTTTTACAAGTCGTTTTCTTTTACATATTTTTTTTAAAACTAGATGGTGTCGACATTTCCTATGTGACGACCTCTGAGAAGAAATGTCGAAACAAACTCATTAATCAACCTTTCAAGTTCGATGTTATAAACACAATGCAAAATATACTGTTCCGGTACAGTTCCGTTGCTGAATAAATCTAGTTCATAAGACAGAAACATTGGACCATGTCAGGTAATAATGATATTGGAATATCAAATAAAATTATGATAGTACTAATATTGGCCGGCAATAATTCGGGAAGGATGGTATTGGAAAGGAAACTAAAAATTTTAATACGCGAACTCAGAGTTGTTTGCAGGAAATTGCTAAGCTAATATTACATATACGCGAACTCAGAGCTGTGTGCAGGAAATTGCTAAGCTAATATTACATATAATATACGTTCAGAAATAAAACAATACAAAGATTCATGCCTCCACCTATTACGATATAATATTAACAAACAAACACCACAAACTTAAATGCAAACAGTGTGCTTATAATTTTTACTCTCGATTTTGAGCCAGACTTTTATCAAATGTATTTGCTAGATTGTTAATACTCTGGTTATGTTTGCTGTTTTTCCTCATTATAAAATCTTCTTGCTACGCTTTGTGATATTTGTAAAACGCAATTAAAATTGCCAATTATAGTCAGAACTACGCGAGACTCTTAAGAGGGGTATACCAAGATGAACAAATTTATTTAGATGATATATATCAGAATTAAATATTTTGTTTCCTACGTATAAATAAAACTGATGCAGAAAAGAAAATACAGGAAATATACTTAATGTATATAGGAAATGGATGAAATAAATTGTTTTCTACGACAGATGATCTTATAGCTCGCGTATATTACCGGACCTTTTGGAAGTCGATCGAGGAAGCCTTTGTTCAAAAGTGGACCTCTTCTCTCAATAGTGCATTGTTGAATTCGCGGCAATCAAAATATTACAGTAATGTTTTTGCAGTTTAATTTTTTTCGTTAGAAGGCCCTTTTATCAACGTCTAATGTGATACACTAAAAAATAAAATTGATGATTTGTTTTTAAAGATGAAATACAAGCTCCTTCGGAAACTTGCAGTGAGAATCACACAAATAGAGACGTGATTTATACCTGACAGCTTTTTGCTACACCTTATTATGTGTGTAGTATTAACAGTAGTGTTACATGTAGATGGATTTCCTGTGAAATATAACAACCTATGTTATTTTCGGTATATTTGTAATTTTTCATGTCGTGGTCTCTTATAAGTGAGAAAGCATAAGATCTACAACCTTTTTCGTTTTTGTACATTCTTTCGTAATGTATTTCTGGTTAGAGATCCTTTAAATAAATAAATAAATCATACAGAAAGATAGGTTCAAAATCAACCAGTGCTTGAAAGCTGATTTTTTTTAATTCGCAAGCAAGCTTGCGAAGTAGTTTTTTGGCAATAAGCAGTCTAGACATTTTTTGTTTGTTCTTTTTCTTATAGAAATACTACGATATTGGTTTTGTTGTTTGAGTTTAATTTGAAAGCGTTTTTAGTTCAAGGCTAGAAGAAAGGTCGCACAAATCGAAATCGAATTTCAAACTCATGCATTATTAGGTATATACTTATGCATTGAAATAAAATATAATTTAAAGACAAAGTACGTAATCTTGTCCGTCTGTTTGTTTGTTACTGTTTATTATTTTGTTATTTCACAAAAAAAAAACAATATATTTTTTTTAATATCCCCACAATGATTTTTTTCGCCATTTCATCATCATAAGCCTAAATCGGTCCATTACTGGATGTAGGCCTCCCCTAATGTGTGCCATTTCACCCTATCCTTGGCTTGTCACATCGAGCTTCTGCCAGCAACCTTTGTAAATCATCACTACATCGTGCCGAATGATAATAATTATTTTGTTAATACTAACATGATTATATTTTAAAAGTTAGAGCTGAGCACCTGAGGTTAGAACTCGAATCATGACTTAGTATTGCAAAGATCAAAAATCATTGCGTTTTTTAAATAAAAAAGTGTACTTATAATTTCTCACTTATAATGGCGTTACCTTGGGGTGAATGACCGAATCGTGTTATACCCCTTGTAACCCCTAAACCGTTAGAGCAAAAAAGAAACAAGAAAGTATATTTTTTTTGAGGAAATCCCTAATAGGCACTACTGTGTCGGCGATATAAACATCACCTGGATTTAGAAAAAGTGCTGATATGAAAAGGTACGGAACGTATTTTGGGGATGTATTTTATTTAGCTTTTTGTTATTTGGCCATTTCTTGGAGATGAAATTCAAAATAAATAAGTACCTTGTAAGATTTTATAAAAAAATATATATTAAACATAACATACCATCACACCTGTATTCCCTGAAGGGTTACTTATGAACACCCACGTTTCGTTAGTATGTTTAGGTCCCATATAAGCGCGAGCCTATTGCCATTTAACTGGGCACAAATCCAATCTTCGAGCTGCTACTGAGAATTTCATAGAAAAACACAATAACATTCTCGACCTGAGAATCGGAACCAGGACCTCTAGCGTAGCAGTTGCGCTTAACACCACTTGACCAATAAGGCAATAAAATTACAATTATTAATTTTCTTTTTCTTTTTTCCCAGTGCCAAAGGTAGAAATAGTGGACGAGCGCGGGCGGCCTCTACAGGACAAGTTCTATAAAGAAGGATCTATTATAGAGTTGCGGTGTGTGGTCAGTGAAGTGCCACAGCCTACAAGACAAGTCAACTGGAAGCATGGCTCCAGACTGCTCAACTATGATACTAAGAGAGGAGGCGTCAGGTAAATATTCAAAATGTATACTCATACTAGTTTTCCGGCCACGGCTTCGCCTGCGTGGTTTCTTGGCTTATCAGTACTATAATATTATGTTTTATACATATAAACCTTCCTCTTGAATCACTCTATCCATTGGTGAAAACAGCATGAAAATCGGTGCAGTCGGTTTTTTAGTCTATAGCGAACAAACAGACGCGGCGGACGACTTTATTTTATGATATGTAAGTAGTGATAGGGATTGTATTCTGTGTTGGCCGGGGTGTCACTCGTACTGCAAAGGACTTTTGAGACAAATGGCGTACTTATTTTTGTCATAAGTACTAAAACTTGAAGGTGTAAATAAAGAATTTACGACTTTTTCGACTGCCTCGATAGTCTAGTGGTCCCAATCGCGACTGCTACGCTAGAGGTCTTGGGTTCGATCCCCAGGTCGAGCAAAGTGTTATTGGGTTTTTATATAAAATTCTCAGTAGCAGCTCGGAGTCTGGATTTGTGCCCGGTGAATGGCTCGCCCCTATTACATGGGACCTAAACATACCGGCGAACTGTGGGTGTACATTAAGTACACCCCTGCCTAACCCTTCGGGGAATACAGGCGTGATGGTATGTAAATAAAGAATTTTTATTTATTTATTATTATTTCTTTCTCTAAACTTCCAACTTCAATTCTGATAAGAATTTTCATAGCACATTTGCTATACACAACTTATCATCAATCGATATATCGTCACATTGCTGGGTAGGTACGGGTCTCCTCTAATAATGAGATTGTAATAAAACACATTAGCCTAATGCGGGTTGGTAGAGTTCACACACCATTGAAAAAATAATTTCATGCTTGCAGGTTTCCTCAAAATATTTTCGTTCAACCTTTTAAGTAAAGATTATTTATTAATACGACGGATTTGAAAATTTGTTATACTTTGTAGCGTAGCCATTTGTATACCCCGCTGTTTAAGCGGAGATGTACCAAGGTACACGTCCAAGGTATCGCTCGACCTAGGAATCGAACTCAGGACCTCTAGCGTAGCCGTCACTAAGGACCACTAGAATAATGAGGCAGTCTTGTTCAATTGGGAATAAAAACATCGCTGACCAATAAAGCGCCCATTTTACTTATAGTAACAATTTGCTTTTTTTTTTATATAATTCCTGGGACATAATTAATTCCTGGGACATTTCACACAACACCACCTAGTCCCAAACTAAGCAAAGCTTGTACTATGGGTAGTACCCATAGTACAATGGATATAATACTTAAGATACCTACGTACGTGTTCCGGCACCTGTTAATATGACCGAACCATAGAATAAGATATCCTTGTATTTCTCTGATAAATGAAATGTTATTCTTTAAGAGAAATAAACGTCTTAAAACATAAATACTTTTTTTTTTTTTTTGTAAATACATACTTATAATACATATTAAATACACCCAGACGAACACAAATACTTATGCTCATCACACAAATATTTACGTCCTGTGGGAATCGAACCCACGACCTCGTGATCAGCAGTCCGGCACACGAACCACTAGACCACAGACGTCGTCTTGTCTTGTCTTGCTTTGTATTATTAGAACAATAATATTCCTATTATAAGTATTGGCGGTCCGTTTAACTTCATAACTAGAGCATCGTTTGCACAAAGTTAATATTCACACAAGCCGTTTGTTAAACTCACCTAAATACGTTAATCTGATATAACTATGCTCTTAGGAATGCTTTTGACATTAAACGAGCATTTTGAAACTGTTATGAAAACTAAGGGAGCGAGTGTTGATTTTCAATTAACTGAAATGAATATTTTAGGTCTAAAACAGATAGTTAAAGCCTAGTGTTAGTACCGTTAGACTTTGGGACGTTTGTATCCAAAGCACGAACCTCTGACTATTCTGAGTCATGTGCGTATTAATTATCATGTGCTTAAACGGTAAAGTGAGGAAACCTGCATGCCTGATAGATTTTCTTGACTTCGTGTGAAGTCTGTCAACCCGCCCGTAGGCTAGCGTGATGTATATTTGAACCATCTCACTCTGGGAGGAGACCCATGCCCAGTGGGACAATATATGGGTTGATGTTGCTGATGATGATAACGAGTGACGTTATCTTTAGTAACAGCCAGTGTGTAAGGGATTGATATTCAAAATATGGTCAACTAGTCGCGAAATAGTAATCTGTCGCGATCAGTGATGAACAAAGTTGTGCATTACCAAATGATTTATTTTATAAGTCAAAGAGGGATACAGTGAGTGGTCTTATCGCTGACAGCGATCCCTTATAAACAACCTTTGGATGGACTTATGAAAAAAAGGAAATGTGATACCTAGGTAGTCTTGCGTACATATAAATAAACTTCTTTAATTTAGATTACTATAGAATATTATATTTAATAGTGTAAGTGACCTGCGGCCGTCGTAATCAAGTAAATAAATAAAAATAAAAATAGAAACAGTGTTGCATTGTCTCCTAAACAAAAATCTATCCTGGTTGGTTCGCTCCACTTCGGAAACCAATCACAATGTTTGTTTATTTAGCCAATTTTAGTCAAACAAATATTTTATTCAGATTAACGGCGTCGTATTTCAGTCTCTCACAATTTATGGGGTGTAAAATTGTTGTATTTGTTCTGAGCAAGCGTTTTCCTGATTTAGTAGGGTAATATTTAATTAGTAAGCTACAGGTTAAACTTAGAAAGTCAAATAACATTAATTTATGAAGTTGACTTTGTATTTCTAATTAAAGAGTGGCTACAGAGATTTACTTGTGCACTCACAGAAGTTCAATGATTAATTGCTTAAAAAAAATATTTATGATACGTTCAAGAAGCTACTTTGGGTACCATTAGAGTGAGAATATATGTATTGAATGTGCGCGTTTATAAGTACGCGCACACACTTACAATTGTGAACACAAGACGTCATTAGATACGAAAAGTATAACATACATAGATATCATCACGCTTGTATTCCTCGAAGGGTTAGGCAGAGGTGTACTTAATGCATACCCACATATCGCTCGGTATGTTTAGGTCCTATGTAATAGAGGGTGAGCCAATTACGGAAAAGAAAACTGATCGTTTACCTGAATTACATGCTATACTGTAACTATCTGTATTTGTAGACCTTCGTTGAACAGTGGATCTCATTATGCTGAGATGATGATGTATTTGTAGTCGCGTTCTTCGAAACGGCTTAGCGATTTAAGCTGCATAAAGTTAAACTGTAAGGCGACCCCAACATAGTTGGGAAAAGCAAAAGAAATATTTTTTTTTATTGGATAACTCGGCAAGCTAGCAAATGAACTACCTGATGGTAAGTAGTCATCACCGCCCATGGACAACTGCAAAACCAAAAGAGTTGCAGATGCGTTGCCGAGCCTATTTAGGGAAAGGGAGAGGAAAGAGAAAAGGAGAAGGAAGGGGATTGAAAGAGGAATCGGGCGTCCGACCTTCTCCGTCACTGAACGAAGCGCAGTAGCGAAACGCTACTACTCGGACGTCGGTCTTCTGCGAGAGTGTCGTACTTCCCCGGTCAAGCCGGCCCATTCATGCTGCGAAAAGCGTGGCCGTGTGACCACAACAAAATGAGAATGATGAGTCACATCTAGTTAGAGCGATCCAAAGATTTGATGATAAAGATCATGCTGATTAGCCGCCGATTTGCACCGAAGTCGGATAGCACATAGAAGACCCGCTGACTAAGCCTAGCCTTAAGAGGAGTGTCCCTCGCGAACGCAACAATGTTTCACAGTTATCGCTGTCTCTATCCCTCGCGATGCGAACGCGTGCCCGAGAGGAGAAACAACAACATTTTCACGCGTATTTCTTATGTTCCGAATTTTGGAGATTACTCCTATAATATTGTTAATACGTAAAAAAAAACTTGTAAAAATATATTCACTATATTATCTGGGTTTCTTTCGAATCAGAATGTTTCTGTATTGATACATTGCCGAGAAATACTAGCATAAAGTGGGGCCGTTTTTCAACGAAAATTGCCAATCTTTGAGCTCGTGTAACTTTTTAACCGTATATTGAAATGAAATTGTATACTACAGGAACACGTATTTTAATGATAAGATTGTTACTGCAAAATTCCAAAGACTTTCATTTGTTAATATTCAAGATAAGACCAAACTACGTTTGTATGGAGCGCGGAGCGGATACTATCCTCTTAATGTAAACATATTGACCGGAAAACATTTCTAACCCGCGCAAATCCCAAAACAACAAACAAAATAATCAAAACAAAAGATTACTCCGGCTGTTATTAAACAAACACCCTTCTCTCATGCTTATCCTTTATCGAGCTTAATTAAAATGTTAAGTCAAGCGAGGCGATTAGGAAAGCCTCATAACAAAAGCTAAGTTTAAGTAAATTACTTAAACTATGGTTTATGGTGTTCTTCGAGGGTGAGATTATAAATATAGAGCTTCCTTCGCGTTACAATGTAGTCAAATTGAATAGCTGGCAGACTCTTGAATGTTATATAGATATTTTCCATCAGCTTAGACTGAAAAGTGTCCGAAAAGGCATAGCTGGCTGTAATGGAAGGAGTGACCAATAGTGGACACCAATAGTTCGGTATGGAAGAAGAAACATGACAGTAGAATAAATGCTGTAGAGATGAGAGCTTTGAGAAGTATGTATGTGTAGTGTAACTTTGAAAGAGAGTGAGCAACAGTGTGATAAGGGAGCGTTGTGGAGTGAAAGACGATGTAGTAACAAGGATTGAGAAAGGCGATTTGGTCATGTAGGGAGATGATGATGAATTTACGAAACAAGTATAGGTACAGTCACGAGCAAAAGTAATTATGTTCACATTATAAATTCGAAAGCAATTTCCTTCGAGAGTATCGATTCAAATGTCGAAGTATTGTACAAATCAGTAAATATGTGTTAAAAGGTTCCGTCAGAATTGCAATAAAAAGTTTCAGAGAATATCGTTGTTGAATTTTACTGAATGTGTACATATTGGTGCACGTTACTGTACCTACGAGTTGTACTGTACTACCAAAGGTTCCGTAGAATTACTATGCAGGTTTCTGTTCCATATTTTATTTATTGGATGAGTACTAGTATTCTGACAGGGTGAAATTCGGCCATAGTATAACAGTTAATTCTAAAAATCCGAGTCTCTTATGGCTGATTTTTCACCAGGCTTAATAATTATTTTTTGCAAATTGTACTGTCTGTTTTGCATCATCATGTTTCGGTAGTTATTGCGACTATTATTTTCCATTGGGAACTAAAACCTTTGATTAAAAGAAGTAATCATGCCAAAAAACTTCAAAAATTTTAATATTACACTACTCTCTGCTTCAGAACTATTATTATTAACTATTGTCAAGCACAGTTTTGATGTTTTTAAGCTCATTTGTGAATTCTGTGTAATTGATGCCGTAGAATGTGTTATAGACCTGCAAATTGCTGAAAAGCAATTGAAATTTGAATTTGGCTGCCATGCGAATGCAATCCAACCTTAAGCAAATTAAAAAAAAAACCGGTGTCTTTTATTGCAGAGTTCTTTGTAAAACTTCGCTGGAATAAAGTGGAGTCCAGTTAAAAACGGGTCAGCAATCCTCTATCCAATCAGGCGGATTGACAGTCGAATCTATCTGTGCTGCAACAAGTTCTTGTTCAATCAAGTATCGATTGAAACTGCTCTTAATTGGTCCATGAATAGCAGTGGGTTCTTTACCAGCCACGTTTTTAACTTGTGATTCTAGCAGTATTTTAATGATTCTCTTGTAACTGCATCGTTAGTCTAGTGGTCGTAAGCGTTACTGCTACGCTAGAGGTTTTGGGTTCGATTTGCAGAGTTATTTGATTTTTCTGGGAAATTCTCAGTAGCAGCACAGATTTTGGATTTGTGCCCGGTTAATGGCAATAGGCTCCCATTACATTAAATCTAAACAATACACTTCACACTCTATATAAGAACATTTTTGTCGAATCTTTTGGGGAATACAGGCGTGATGGTATATTATGTTTGCCAAAGTCTTCATATTTTAGCGTGAAACTTGGCAGGTATTCCCGGCGCGAATCCAGTGCTAAGTCAGCGCACATGAGGTCGGGACTTCGGGAGCAATGTCGCGAAGGAAACGCAAAGCTTACCCACGTATATGGCGCTTCGTGCCACGAATAAGAAACGGGATTGGAATACATTTTAAAATATGAGACTTATATTTGACCGAAGTTTATTACGTGAAAACAACTCGTAGAACTTGTCAAATATCGTTGCAAGTTAAAACAATTGCGTTAATATTTTATTATACACATTTATACCATTTTTGTTCCAAATTAAAAAAAAATATTACCCATATGATAATTGGATATCTTATAAAAAAATGCCTCTTATAAAAAACTGCCTCGTAGGTCTAGTGGTCCCAATCGCGACTGCTACGCTAGGGGTCTTGGGTTCGATCCCCAGGTCGAGCAAAGCGTTATGGGTTTTTCTATGAAATTCTCAGTAGCAGCTCGGAGTCTGGATTTGTGCCCGGTGAATGGCAATAGGCTCGCCCCCTATTACATGGGACCTAAACATACCGGCGAACTGTGGGTGTACATTAAGTACACCTCTGACTAACCCTTCGGGGAATACAGGCGTGATGGTATGTATGTATGTATGTATAAAAAAATATCATAAAAATATCTTCGGCTTCAAACAGTAGGAAATATTTAAGAAAAAATATTGTTTCGTAATTATAATGTTTTTTTTGTCCGCAGTGTCAAGACAGAAGCGACATCCAATGGTGCTCTCTCCCGTCTCTATATAGCAAACGCCAACAGGAACGACTCTGGGAATTACACGTGCTCTTTAGCGGATGTCGCGACTTCCGCTGTATCTGTGCACGTGTTAAGAGGTAGGCCTTCTGTTTTATTTAATATTTATGATTCCGTACCCCTATAGACAAAAAAATATACCTTATAGGATCTACTGTCTGTCAAGATCCTTTTTCTGAGGAATGTATCATCAACCCATTACATGGTTCCACTGTTGGGCAAGGGTCTCCTCACGCAAGAAGAGGGATTAGCTCTCGGCCGTACTGTGGGCTGTAGTTCACAATGCTTGCCTACTGTGGGTTGGCAGACTTCACACGCAAGAAAACCTCTCAGGCTTGCAGGTTCCCCCACGATGTTTTCCTTCCGTTTCAACGCGTGATAATTAATCATTAATACGCACATGACTTAAAAAAGTCAGAGGTCCGTTCCTTAGATTGGAACTCAACAGTGTAGACATAGTCATATGACTTTCCTATCACTGCACTCTACTTTGTTCCACTGGAAGGTTCCGTAACTCAGTAGGAAGAAAAGGAACTCTTATAGGATTACTTTACAGTCCCTGTTAAAATTCTTTTATTGAGAAACGCCTGCAGGTATCGAGTTGAAATTCAATTCGATTCGATTCGAATTTTAAGATCAACGGTCCGCGAGAGCGGCAGAAAATCAAGCTTCTTCGTTAACGTAATAAAAAAATAACAAATATTCCGCATAAGAGTATTGCCCCTTGACACTTAAAATCATGAAGTTTTAGAAAGAAGCAATATTTTACCGCACAAGTAATGTTGTACACGGCTACACATCAAGCTATACAAATCCAGTTTAGACTGACATCCCATTGTAAAGGTTTTCCGTACAATTCAAGGCAAGCCTATACTGGCCGTTCGTACACCGGCTCCTAACTTAGAAACGCCTACATATAAAATATAAAAATACTTTATTCTTTCTCAAACAATTGACATGCATAACATAGGTTGATAACATAATTGAGCTCGTTCAATATTCTGACATAGACAGCTACAATCACGGTCAATGTAGTTCGCACACCCATGAATCCTGATTCCAAAATTTGTTCCTGGTTGGGAACTCTGATACATAGTGAAACAGATGTAATTTGTTTTTGAAATGTTCAGAGTCAAGTAATTTGCATTAAGCCAACTAGCCATTTCCGCCAGATTCCGTTCAGCAGCAGCTTGAACGGCATCCCATGTCACCCCACTACAGACTATTGCGGTATCATCCGCATAGGAAATGATGCGCCCGCTGCTCACCCGCATATTACATAAGTCATTTATGTAGAGTAGGAAGAGCGTCGGGCCCAACACACTCCCCTGCGGAACTCCCCAAGTTATATTTTCTTCATCGCTAACTAGATTATTGATTTTGACCTGCTGTTTCCGGTCTCGTAAGTAACTTTCAAAGATGGAGAGAGTTACACCTCTTATACCAATATTTTCCAGTCTGCACAAAAGGATGGGGACAGAAACTGTATCAAACGCCTTTTTGAGGTCTAGAAACACTGTAAGGCACTTATTTCCTTTATCAACATTGGTGACAATTTCAGTGGTCAGTGCCAAAACAGCATCCTGTGTTGAACGACCTATCCTAAAACCATATTGAGAGTCAGATAAGATATTATTTTTATTTATGTAATTTAAGAGCCTATTGTTTAACAACTTTTCCAATATTTTCGAGATGCAAGGTAAAAGAGAAATAGGTACATGATAAGCTATAAATTCCTAAATCATTACCTTTTCCATGCCTATGCGTAGTTCCTATCCGCATTTCCCCCACTACATTATATTTTCCGTCAATTCGTACGCAGTTCAAGGAACCCAACACGTTCCTAAAATTAAATAAGGCCAATTTATTATTTTTACATTCGCGAAATCGAATGACCAAATGAACCGAACGAGTTTCGAATGTAATCTATCGAATTACTCGGATCGATTTTAAATGAATTTTCAACGCTTGAAGGAATTCTTGGAAGATGGATTGCTGCTTTTATATTCGTCACGTCTTCGTGAGAAGGATTACCAAAATTATGTTCTGTTAAATTAGTTTTTTGAAAAAGGTGTCTTGTAGAACATACCATCACGCGTGTAGTCCCAGAAGGATTAGGCAGAGGTGTAATAATGTACACCCATCCTTCGCCGGTATGTTTAGGTCTTATGTAATAAAGAAGCAAGCCCCACACTTACAATAAATTTAGAACCTCTAGGGGTCAAACTACTTTTATGAATTAAAAAAGTAATAATTTCTTTCGCAGGCGAGAATCCTTTGGCGATGCAGCGAGGCGGCGCGGCAGCCTGCTCCGATTCATTGCTGGTTATACTTGTTGGAGTCATCAGCTGACACGTAGCCAGCGCGTTATGGACGCGCTACACTACATAAAGATTAGTCACAATTACTATGTTCATAAACGCTAGCTAGGTGTATCTTTCTCGGTCACAATTTACTTCGGATGTACTTTTGAAAGTTTTTAGTGTGTTAAATAAATAGCCTTAAATTGAAATTGAATTTTAATTATTGCTACATTCACTATCAAAGAAATATTAGCCTTTATGTATTAATTTTTTAGTTTATTTTAAATTTTTTGCCATCAAGACGCTAATAATAAGAAGAAATCAATAGGCGATAATTTACGATATCTAATAATTCGTTTAAAAAAATAAATACAGTTTAGGTATAAATATCCAATGAAGTTAGTTTGTGAAGAGAGATGTAATTTCTTTTCATAGACCCCAAAGAAACGAGACGACAGAAAAGTGAAATGAACATTACAACAACCTTTACTAGTTCGTGTTTTAAAACAAGGCTAAATTACCATAAAAGGGGGAAATTTTGAAACAATAATTTTCAAATTCAGTAACATAATTCTTTCGTAGGTATAAGGGCGTAATGATCAAAGGATAATCTTATTTCATTGATTTAGACAAGCAATTGAATTAAAATATATGGGGTAATACAATTTCATCATACTCATATTTATGTCCCTAAGCCTCTTATTTTCCAATTGGCCCCGTTTTATATATTATAGGGTGCTTGAATAATAATTTCTAAAAGATTAACTTTATCAAATATACCCACATGTTATTATGCCAGTCGTTTCGATGGGAAACAAAACAAATGAGCTGCGTAGCCTAATGGCTAGGGCGTCAGACTTGCGATCATGCGGTTGCCGGTTCGAAGCCCACCCATTGCACTACCTACGTGAACCCACTCGTAACACAAGCATTTAGCTTAGCACGAGGGGTTAACAAGATTACTAGTAATGTGAGACCCACATTGATAGCAAGCTTTTTTTTTAAAAAAAAATAAAGGTCAAGCAAATAGAAATTACCACACTCCTCTAGATTGCAGTAGAGAGATATTGTCAAATTTTTAATTACCTCAAAAAAAACCGGAATCATCTAATGAAGAAATATAATCTCTATATAAGATATCTATGTCTCTGTCTCAATCTATACTAATATTATAAAGAGGTACCTAAAGTTTGTAAGTTTGTAGGGGGTAATTTTGGTATTCGAATTTTGAAAATTAATTTACCAATTGAGAGCCACATATTTGTGAGTGTCATAGGCTATATTTGCCCAACGAAGTGGGCACGAATCAGCTAGTAATGGAATAACGCCGAAAGTTCAAATAACCTTTAACAAGCGTTTATGAAACGTTATTGACTCTAGTTGCACGGTTCCAAAAAGTTGATCCTATGGAGAAGAATCCGGCAAGAAACTCCATGGACACTCTTTTTAAATAAATGATTTTACACTATGTTGTTGTTACTGTTACATTATGGCTATGACAGGATATGAGGACATTGGAGGTTTATTTCATAATTAGCCTGAAGTCGGGATTAAGATTCGAAGAAAGTTCGCAGCATCTGAGAACTCAATATCAACCTAAAACAGATAACCTAGGTGGAATAATAATGTCTGTTCGCGATAAACTCAAAATCTACCGCACCGATTTTCATGCTGTTTTCACCAATGGATAGCGTGTTTCTCGAGGAACGTTTATATGTATAATACATACTTACTGAGCAACCACGCGGGAGAAGCCGTTGGCGGAAAGCTAGTTTAGTATGTCTACGTAAATAGAAATCTTAACACATACATATTTTCTAAGATTCTTATCGTTTTAAGAACGGGTACAGCCATTACTTTATCACCTGAAGACGCAAACATAACAACAAATATTTAAAGACACTTCTGTCCTCGCAGTTTCAAGATTCATATTGTTTATAGCCTGGGCCGGTAACAAGGGAATCTTTATAGCCTTTTTATAGCCCATCTCTCGCACGCAAGTATGCAACGCATATTAAAGGTTTTCGCGCGATTCTCACCCACAAGTTTCATCAAAGTAATGACTTGTCAAATTTTATTTATAGGCTATAAAATAGAGGTTATCTAAACGCCATTTTGTCGATCGAATGGTTAATGTGTGTGTTTATACTTAAGTATCATAATTTATTGGTAAGTTCTTGTAAGGCTGGATGTTTCGCTACAGTATTGTACCAAAAGTTCCATAAAGTGTTTTTAGTGAACAACAATGAAGTCTTCTTGAAACTTTTTTGACTAAAAAAACCTATATTTTTTATTTCGAAAAATCTAATTTGGTTAAAAATCAACTAATTAAACCCCGACGTAAAAAAACGGCGGGGTGTTATAAGTTTGACGTGTCTGTGTGTTTTTCTGTCTGTGGCATTGTAGCTCCCGGACGGATGAACTGATTTTGATTGTATTAGTGGAGTATTTTTATGTTTGATAAAAATCGGTGTAGATATAATGCAATTTATTGTCGGGGTTTTTTTAATTTAGTAGTTATATCTGTATCTATCATCACAGATGGTATTCTCCTTAATATAAAAACATCAATACACGTGAACAAGTTACAAGTTATAATAATTATTGTGATGATAAAATGCATTATAGGTTACATTTCGCCGTGCCCGGAGGATAAAATGATAACTGCAAAAACACAAGATTTCAGAAAAAATAAAAAACATGTTTTTGTTGATTGCTTCTTTATGGTCGCAGATACACGAATGTAAGCTTTAGGAAAAGCGTATTTTATGTGCATATGTATTAACATAACATAACATACCATCACGCCTGTATTCCCCGAAGGGTTCGGCAGAGGTGTACTTAATGTACACCCACGGTTCGCCGGTATGTTTGGGTCCCATGCCGGTATGTTGGGGTGGCGAGCCTATTGCCATTAACCGGGCACAAATCCAGACTCCGAGCTGCTACTGAGAATTTCATAGAAAAACCCAAATAACACCTTGCTCGACCTGGGGATCGAACCCAAGACCTCTAGCGTAGCAGTCGCGACTGGGACCACTAGACTAACGAGGCATATGTAATATGTGTAAGAAATGGTAAAAAGAAGATATTTAACAAAAAATAAGTTAGTCAAAATCAATCTTCGTGTTAGTTGTATAATGTCAATGGAGAATGTTACTAGGTATGCTAAATCGCTTGAAATGTTGTCTCCGTAAAGCCTGTATGTATACAAATACACTAGTTTTTGTTGTAGTCAAAAATACCTAGTAGTTTTGATTTTATTGGCATTCAAAGTTTCGAAAAATATCGAGTCCCGCTAACAGTCACATGACCGCATGTGACGTCATGTTACAACGCGCCGCGCGGGCCGCGGCCCGCTTACTATCAACATAGTGTAATGAAATCTAATTACACTATAGTATCAAGTCGCCAGCGGTTATAGTAGTAGGTGTAATAGCTTGCGCAGTATTTTGTTGTGTTTTTGTCCGCGTATTAAATTAATAGTCTAATAATAGTAAATAGTATTCGATTAATAAAATGGATTAAGGATTCGAAAAAGGGCAATCGGATAATCTACCCAAAATAGATGGATTAATGGTTGCGCATTATTTATCAACAAAAAATAGTCATTTCGTTGCCGCCGAAATGCGAGGAATAAAAACGAAAGTCAAAATGGTCTTCACAACAAGAAACTGTACTTTTATCTCCAAATGGATCTAACCTCTTTATAATAAATAGTAGGAAATCGTATGTTGTGCCTAAATATAAAAATACAACTACCAATTCGCCGGAAAAGTTATTTTTAGGGTTCCGTAGCCAAATGGCAAAAAACGGAACCCTTATTGATTCGTCATATCTGTCTGTCTGTCCGTCCGTATGTCACAGCTACTTTTCTCAGAAACTATAAGAACTATGCTGTTGAAACTTGGTAAGTAGATGTATTCTGTGAACCGCATTAAGATTTTCACACAAAAATAGAAAAGAGTGGGAAACAGTGTGATAAGGGAGCGTTGTGGAATGAAAGAAGATGTAGTAACAAGGATTGAGAAAGGTATGTTAAGATGGTTTGGTCATGTAGAGAGAATCGATGAACGTAGATTGACGAAACAAGTATATATGGTGAGTATGGATGGACGAGTTGGAAGGGGAAGACCTCGGCGAACGTTCCGCAACCAAATTGCGGATGTTCTTAAAAAAGGCCAGGTTCCGAGCACCCTAAACTGACTGTCATGCATGAAGAGATTAATGAATGTAGATGAAGCGAAAGTAGTGTGCCAGGATCGTAGCAAGTGGAAATCTATAGTCTCTGCCTACCCCCATGGGAGACAGGCGTGACAATATGTATGTATGTATGTATGTACGTATTAAAAGAAACTACTTACTAGATCTCGTTCAAACCAATTTTCGGTGGAAGTTTACATGGTAATGTAAATCATATATTTTTTTAGTTTTATCATTCTTTTATTTTAGAAGTTACAGGGGGGGGGGCACATTTTACCACTTTGGAAGTGTCTCTCGCGCAAACTATTCAGTTTAGAAAAAAGTGATATTAAAAACCTCAATATCATTTTTGTATACCTATCCATAGATACCCCAAACGTATGGGTTCATGACAAAAAAAAATGGAGTTTTAGTTCTAAGTTCTAAAATCTTAATGCGGTTCACAGAATACATCTATTTACCAAGTTTCAACAGCATAGTTCTTATAGTTTCGGAAAAAAGTGGCTGTGACATACGGACGGACAGACAAACATGACGAATCTATAAGGGTTTCATTTTTTGCCATTTGGCTACGAAACCCTAAAAAACAGAAAATTTTGGGAGTTCCTCATACTTAGAACTGAAATTAATTATTTTTTTACATCAAACTCATACGTGTGGGGTACCTATAAATAGGTCTTCAAAAATGATATTGAGGTTTCTGATATTTCTTTTTTCTAAACTAAATAGTTTGCGCCTGAGAATCTTCCAAAGTGGTAAAATGTGTGTGTGTGTGTCCCCAGTAACTTCTGAAATAAGATAATAATAAAACTAAAACAAATATATGATGTACATTACCATGTAAACTTCTAACGAAAATTTGTTCGAACGAGATCTCAGTCAGTCAGTAGATTATTTTAATACGTCATAAATCGTAATGGTACGGAACCCTCCGTGCGCGAGTCCGACTCGCACTTGGCCGGTTTTTTTATAGTTCTAAAAGACGTTAAAATGCAAAAAAACATGGATTAAAGCTATTTATTTATTAAGTGCCATAATAAAAATAAATAAATATAGCTTTTATCCATTTTTTTCGCATTTTAACGTCTTTTGGAACTATAAAAAACAACTTTTTAGTTGTATTTTTACATTTAGGCACAACACACGATTTCCTAGTATTTGGATTGGACATTTTTAAAAGAATTTAGGTATAATTTCGACGGCACAGACGCGCGACTGCGAGCGGACTGAGTGGGCCAGACTGAGCGCGTTGTCCTATGACGTCACACCGTAACCGGCGGCCCGCGTCGTGCGGTTACAACTTGTTTTACTTCTAAAACGGAAACTAATTGACGTATCGAAGTAATTCTTTCACTAGTATTTTTTATTTTTAACAGAGAATATGGAGTGCTAATAATCAAAATTCGTTAACATTCTTCATTATCATTTTATTCGGCGTGTTTAATGTTCAACTAATCTCTGTGTCTGTGACGTCATTAATGTTAACCTCAATATAAAAACAACGTTACACGTGGACAAGTTACAAGTTATAATTTATTGTATTGTATAAAGAAAATTGAGTTGTAGGTTACATTGTATCATTTACGATACAATTCGGTCAAAACTAGTTATAATTTGAACATAGTTTAATAACATCAGATAAATAGAATGAGATAAATTTGCTAGAGCAAAACCAATTACAAATCCAAAAACAAGAACACAGAGGTGATTTAAGTGTTTGATTTTGATTATAATAATTTGCGAAAACACCATTGTGTGCTTATTTTTTATTATATTTTAGAATTAAATAATGCGAAATGATCACAAAGATATACATTTTCTAATGAAAGAAAATTCCTAGTGAAAGAAAAATTGGATCTCAGACAGGGTTTGAACCTGCGTCTCTCTGGTTAAGTACAGCAGACGCTTTACCAACTTAGCTACCGAGACCACTGCCTGTGATGTCAAATTTCTCTTCCACATTTTACGTCTTCAGGCGACGTCAGCACCATCTATTTAAAACATTACTATGTCTGTCAACCAACACGACTGCCTTTACAGGTAGTTCAATGTCGAACAATGTTGGCTTACCGTATTTAACTGCTTATTTTTTATTATATTTTAGCATTAAATAATGCGAAATATTCACAAAGATCTCAGATCAAATAAAAAGTTAAGATGGAACTGTGCGAACAAAGAAGTGAATCCGGCTAAAACTACGCCTTGCCGCCTACAAACACAATTACACGCACACACGTATACCGAAACTACGCCTTATCTGTCTCTATCTTTTCAGTCGGGCTTTCGATAGCTGGACTGATAAGATAAGGCGAAGTTTCAAATACTTGAACGATATTCATCAGAAATGGTATGCCTTTGATTTATTTAGGAGTGGACTCCTTTATTTCATTTCTAGAACAGGTATCTCTAAGATATGTTTGGTGGTCAATTGGTTAAGTTAAAACATTTTTACAAAAAGCTTCACGCCCCGATTTTTTTAGTCTCCCAACGTTATTCTTTTGATAATTTTACAAACAATATCAAAGTATTTTAATTTGTACCCATTAATTCTCATTTTAGCCAAAGTTCAAACAACTTTTTTTTTACAAAAAATAACTTGGAAGTCATTAAAAGTACATCCGCGGGCAATTTCGACTGTACGTTCTCTTAAAGTATAAAAAATTCTAAAGTATAAAAAAATTGTATTTTAAACTCTATTGCGTACCACATTAAGTTGATTATATGTTGTGTGAATTTTCTTTTGGCTGACACTAAGTTTTCCAAGAGAGCTAAAAAGGATACTGTTGAAGTTTGGTTTTATTTATTACAGTCGTATTTTTTTTTACAAGTTCCTTCGACTGTGTTTTGTTTTTTTTTTATAGCAACCTACACTTTGCCAGTGTGTTGCTGTTTTATAATTCTTTTTTCAAAATTTAAATTATGCGCAATTCGAGTCGCGTTCTATAAAAATGCCTTGTTTCCATTATGATTTAATAAAACAGAGCTCTAAGAGTTACAATCTATTCGAAAAAACTGTGCGCGACGGAAGGCGTCCTGTCCGCAACTGATTTTGCAGTAGTAATTAGATGTTAATACTATAAAGACTTAGTGTAAAGAGAATTGGGGTTGTAAATATTTAGGGTTCGTGATTGCTAATGTTACTAATTTACGGATAAAAGTACTTAACTAATTTTTATTTAATTTTAGATGCGCACGGATATTCCGAACGAACTGTAGGTAAGTATTACATAAAAAGTTTCCAGTCACGGCTGTCCTTACTAGAAAGTTGTTATGTACTACTTATATTATCTTATACTATTTTCGTAAATCTGTTTTAATTGCAATCCAGTCTCAATGTCGTAAAATTAGGTACTAATATTGCGACTATAATAATATAAAGAAACTGAATTAGTTATATCGTAGAAGAATCAAATGAGATATCAGAGAAGTATCAAATGTAAACTAAAGTTCAAAATCTGAAAGCCCACATTTTTTTTACTGAACAGCATAAAACAATACATTTTCCTATGTCCAGGAACAGTGGTTTACAGTTCACAGCTTAGCAAGTATTTACCTGGGTAAATACCCAATTTATACCCAAATGGGAATTTACCTGGAAATTTCCCAATTGGGTATTTACCCGTCACCCATCTCTATAAAGGAATGAAGGGAAAATAAAGTTGAACAACTCAATCTTCCATTCATTCCATTTAAAGTTTGATCTATTTTAAAATTACAAATTGAATTTAATAAACATTAATAACCCATTCAAATTTGATATATTTTGTTACTGTATGACAGTGTGTGAAATTGAGATCAGATCGAAATATTTAACATTATGAGCATTTTAAGTGTTTTAAGTTCAAATGATAAAATATAATTTCCAATTTTGTTTTTCAACGTTGAAATATACTTGTCATCACAAATATTTACTGATGGAACAAAAGATAATAATATCATGTGCCTGTATCCATAACAAATTTGTAATGAATTTGATACGCTAATACAATATTTAACGTGCTGTTTATTTTAAAGGCCAAAACATATTTATTTTACGTCATGGGGCGTAATGCGCAACGAGATATTTTCCGAATGTTTATCATAGTATACAATGCTTGTTTTACGAGTGGGTTCACGTCGGTACTGCAATGGGTGAGTTTCGAACCGGCAACCACATGATCGCAAGTCCGACGCCCTAGCCATTAGGCTACCGCCGCTTTTAAAAGCTACAGTTGACAAATCTAATAAAGAGAAAAAAAAAACTGAACAACTTTTTGTTGTGGTAGGGCCACGCTGTTCGCAGCATGAATGGGCCGGCTTGACCGGGGAAGTACCACACTCTCGCAGAAGACCGACGTCCGAGTAGTAGCGTTTCGTTACTGCGCTTCGTTCGGTGAGCGAGAGGGCCGGAGGCCCAATTCCTCCCCCAATCCCCTTCCTTCTCCTTTTCTCCTTCCCCTCCCTTTCCCTAAATAGGCTCGGCAACGCATCCGCAACTCCTTTGGTTTTGCAGATGTACATGGGCGGCGATGACTACTTACCATCAGGTAGCTCGCCTGCTCGTTTGCCGAGTTATCCCATAAAAAAAAAAAACTGTTATTATTGTATGAAAATCTCAATAAATTGAGAAATTAAATTCCCCCGTACGACGACGCCGACTTTAAATACTTAGTATTAAATAAAATGCTGCAAAATAATCTTACTTAACGATCATTCTATTTTTTTAAAAAGCTAAAGCAAAACTTACAAAACGCCAATTGCTACATTTCTGCATATTTCCATAGTGTTATGAAATGATATTTCTATTTGTTGCTTCGGACACAAATAAGAAGACAAAATCTATTGCAATGTAAATTGAACTATGAGACTTGGTACTAAAGTATTTAATCCTTAAAGAATGTGAACGATATATTCCTAGAGTATAGCTCAGGAAGTTTTATAAGATGACAATTTTGAACTTAGAATTTAGTTATAATATTCTATTACCTTCATAAATAATCTTCTAAATCTTTTATAAGCTTCAAGAAATATAGGCTAGACTATTACTTTATGATAAATTGTGGCTAGACTTATATGATCGATGCTTCGGGCATTTTGTAGGTCCATTTGTTCCGCTCACAGAAAAGATTTCATCGATAAAAAAGGTTTGGGAACTTCATATAGGGAAATCGATTACTTAAGTTACGTAAACGGTTTGATGTTTGTGATTTTTTTGGAAATTGTGTAAATTTTCGTTTGATATTTTGAATTACAATTTTTGTTGTAATATCACATCCCAGTGGTAACTGCTGCGACTTACGAGCTGTAGGTCGTTGGTTCGAACCCAGACAGGTGCTTTACTTTGTGTAAATTATTTCATAATTACTGCTCCCAAAATTCGAAGACATGTGACATCTACCAACCCGCACTGGACCCGCGTGATGGATTACAGCCCACTCCCTCTCACCGAGAGGAGGCCTGTGTCACCGCAGTGGGAACATTATAGGCGGTGCATTATAGGCAGTAATCTTTTTTTTTTATGGGATAACTCGGCAAACGAGCAGGCGAGCTACCTGATGGTAAGTAGTCATCGCCGCCCATGGACATCTGCAAAACCGAAGGAGTTGCAGATGCGTTGCCGAGCCTATTTAGGGAAAGGGAGGGGAAGGAGAAAAGGAGAAGGAAGGGGATTGGGGGAGGAATTGGGCCTCCGGCCCTCTCGCTCACCGAACGAAGCGCAGTAACGAAACGCTACTACGTATTTGTATAAAATATAATTATCTTCTTGATAATGACAATTTATTTTCAATTCATCAAAGACAAATATCCATAGGTTCAGTGGTTTATAGCTGTTCCCTGACCCACCCTAGATGGGCCGGCGGGGTCTAAGTGGGTCAGGTAACAGCTATAACCCACTGTACTTACTAATAATATCCGCTGAAAAAGGTTTCACAAGATATAATTTAGAAAGGAGATGGACTGCATTCTGATAAAGGACTAAATCCATTTGTCTCAAAAAGTTCTTTTAACGAATCACACGGCTACAAAATTGGAAATATGATCCAGTATAACCCGACCTCGTTTTGTATAAGCTTTTCGTATATTAAGAGGTCCGTTTATGCTGTATGCTTGTTTACCCTTGTATTCATGAATCATATGAAGATTCAGCAAACGCCGATTTTGGGTATTATTAGTTAGGCAACTTACCCCCCAAATAAACCTGTCTTAGATCATAATTGCACTAAATCTCCTTATTATTTAACAAAGATCAATCCGATCCCTTTGATTACCCCTTATACGAATATATAGGTTGTGTTTTGCTATTTGGATTTCCACGTAGAGTATTTATGCTCCCCCTTGCCAAGACACGGCTCATTAGGTTAATTACTTGCTTAATCTGGTGTGTTCGTAGGTAGGTACTGATTTTACTTTATAAGGTTGTAGTCAACATATGGCACCCTTAAAAATAAAAAGGTGTAACTCAAAAACTACAACTTGTGGGAATCAGCGATTAAAGTCTTCAACTTGTTCCGACTTGTCTTTGATTCAAAGTTTTAGACCACTTACTAGGTGTTTCGATTTTGACGTATCGAGACGGCTGTTGAATTCTACCTAATCTTTACGCAATGAATATGCGTTTTATCGTAAAAGGTCAAAATTCGTAAATTTTGTGTTACATCTTTTTTTTTTAAACGAGCGATATGTCTGTTTGGCTAATTGATCATAGTGTGACCATGATAGAATAAAAATAAAATACTGTTAATGAAACAGTATTAACTTAAAATGACGTCAATGAAATGATAATTAAGTATAATGACAATAGCTGAAACGTATACATTGGAAAAAGTAATGATGTGACACAATAACGTGATGTAAACTTAAAATGTTTTGGCCTTTATCGAATAAAATTATTCCATATTCACTTACAGAACGCATGGAGGATACAGCTCAGACGGTTATACCGAAAAATAATTTTCATGCCAGATAAAATGTTTCAGGTAATATTAACCAAAACATTTGGGATTCATTTACATAATTGCGATATTCAAAAATTTAGACTCCCGGCCGATGTTGTGGTTGTTAGCGAAATCCACAAATAAAATGTTTTGAGTTTCAACCGTCGTTTTGGCAAAGCAATATTATTTTTTTGTAACGCAATTATATTTCGACCATTTTTTTAAAGAGAATTTTAGATGAGTTTCAAATTAGTAGGTACAAAAGTAAATAGAAGGTAATTTAAAGATTATCACTTTCTATTCGATTAAATGAAAAACGTTAGTCTGCAGAATATGCAAGTAAATAAGACGGAAAACAAATAAATAATAATGGATTATATAAAAACTTGGTCGATGACGAAGCAGATCAAATAGCCAATATTTGCCAAATAAAAAAAACAACACAGGCTGTGTTTGTTAGAAGAGAGCAAGAGCAATTTGCCCAAGGCATGACAGTTACCCGTTTTGGACACGAAATAACATGTACCTACTATCAGTATATGCTCAGAATATTACAACATTGAACGGAATGGAACAAACCAAGGAAATACCGATTGGTTCTGTTTTGATATCACAGAACAATGTTTGAGTATGGGAAACAATATAGTGGAGTCGATTGTTTATGTTCTGTGAGCAAATAAGTCTATTTCGTGTTGCGTTATCAAAGGACTGTTTCTTTCTAAGACCCTTATTCTAAAATTATGAAAATTATACCAACTGATAACTAGTATATTTTTGAGTAAACCCATGGATCATCAGCGTCAAACATTACGAAGTTTAGTAAAATTTTGTGTTTCAGTAAACAACCTTTATGATAATATTTCTTGTATCAGGTTTAATCCCAACTTAGTTCAAATACAAATATTGAATGAACCAGTATTAAGCCCGAATATTACAATTTGAATACTTAAACACAAAAGTGAAACACAACACTAAAATTTCACGGAATGGTATTACGTTGAGCAAAATTTATTCAGTATCGATAATTACGTGCCTGAAGTCGAATAGAATTTTAATCGAGTTGGTAGCAAATAAATTTGTTATATTTTACGATTGTTTCTCGGTTTTGTAAGTTATCGATACATCGGCCGTGGGTCAGGGAAATGTAATTAGGTTAGTGACATACAGTGCTGTTAAAATTGTATATAACAGAAATGTAAAGTTGGAAGCATTTTTTTCTATAATCTGTAATTTGGTAATCGTCTTTAGTTTCATTTTGAAAATTTTTGTTATGATGAATAATATAATGAAATAATTTTGAGATCATTACTAGTGTTTTTTTTATTTGTTGCTTTTTTTAAGAATTTTAAATAAGAAAGTAAGCTGTGACAATCTAGTGGAACTTAATAAGAATAAATGCAATTTCAAATTGTCTACTTTTAAAGGGTGACGTGTGGTGGCCAGCACATCAAGTTACCACAAAATGTCAATTAATTTTCTCAGTTTATTTTGGACTTAGGTAATCATCACCATTTTAAGGTTTAAAATTATTTGGAGAATTTTGTCAGTTTTGTATAACCTGACGTGCTGGGGATTGTACCTAATTGCAGCCATTCTACAAAATACAACAGACGTAGTGACTCTTCACATTTTTTGCATCCCATTATTATTCCTGACGCAAGCTGTCGACGTATTATTGACACGTACCGTCATTTGAAGCTCTCATCTCGTATTTAGACTTCAAAATAAAATAAGCCACCCAATTTCGTGGCACTCGCAAGTTTTAATCAAATCCCGAAACATGTCAATGCTGGGTTGACATTTATAGCAGAATTTTGCCGACGTTAATTACGCTGCAAAATTTTAGCACATGACTCAGTGTGCTCCCAACTTTAGAGTTTAAATGATTAAAATTATTAGGTTACCGTACCCTTATTCATAAAGCTTATCATAAAGATAAAATTTTATTGAAGTTTTTATTACTTTAAATTTTACTAACTGTAATATGTAACTATTACAGTTAGTAAAATTATTAAAATTAATTGTAAATAGGTATTATTTACGTTTTAAATAGATGAAGGAATTGTAGGTAGGCATCATTCAAAACTTTGGGAGATAGAGATGTTCAAAACTTATCTTTTATTATTTAATTGTTTTTTTCATGTATTTTCATAAAGTTATTTTAGATTACATCGGTAAGGAGATCGCGTCACGGCAAACGTAGTGTAGGGCGCCCGCCGGCCAGATGAAGTGACGACTTGCGGAAGGCAGCTGGCAGTGACTGGATGAGGAAAACCGAAGATCGGGCTCTGTGGCGTTCACTAGGAGAGGCCTATGTCCAGCAGTGGATGAGTATGGGCTGATGATGATGATGAGGTAAGGTGGCATGGTATGCGCCTGAATATCAGTATTTCCCACAAAGCGACTGCCATCAGACCTCCACATCCTAATTTCTAGGCAACACTGGACTTGATTTGGATAGGATAATAAGAGCTGTACTTATGGATATTGTGCTTGTTAGAGTTTTATTAATTTTTATTTTTTTAGTTCTTATTATTTGGAACAAAGAACGTCTATACAACAAATTATTCTAAACGAAGATAACAACAATAGTTAAAAACTGTGGCGCGACTATCGGTTCTTTGTTCCGGACACACTTAATAATAATAGTAACAAAAGTATAAACTTAAAAAGCTAACGACAATACTAAAGGTAATAAAGTCGGTCTAGTAGTGGATGTATGAATGGGAATGTCTGTATGTGGGGGAAGTAATATATGACGTGTGAGTGGGAATGTCTGTGTGTGGGGGAAGTATTATGTGTGAGTGTATGTGTGTGCACGTACGTGGTGTGCGTGGGAATGTGTGTATGAGCAGTTATGTGTTTGTGTGTTGATGTGTAATGTATTTATATTGGGATGTCTATATGTTTAATATCAGAATTATTAAATCTACTTTCCTTCCAGCCTAGATCAAGAGTAAGTATGCCAAGTAAATTTATATTGTTTAACTAAAGAACTCTTTAGTATGTTGATTAATTTTCTTCATAATTAATAAATGGATTAATTTGATCTTTATGAAACAAAATGACGTAATTTGAGTAAGAGATCATGGAATTAATTAAATACCGTTAACAAGGAGAAATGTTAAATTCGACTGTCGTGTTTTAATTAATAACTTCGTCCAAATACAAATAAATCTCTTTGATATCGTTAATATTTTTATTCGTTGTTCTATATTCATAGCGAAATGTTATGTTTTGTGTCAGTTTTATTACCGGCAATAAATTGTTCTTTTGCTATATGCAATTAATATTCATGTTCCAATTATATTGTTTACCTTGTAAAAAAAAATGATTTAGATGAATATTTAGAAATTCTTACTTACTCTGGATTCTAAACATTATCAGTCTGTGTTTGGATTTTGGTTTCTATATTTACTTAACAAGAAAAAAAGAAAGAAACACATTTATTTTGTTTTCACATCATGCCATAGCAACCGAAGAACATACATAAAATAGATGTTGAATAACATAACATGCCATCACGCCTGTATTCCCCGAAGGGTTAGGCAGAGGTGTACTAAAGTACACCCACAGTTCGCCGGTATGTTTAGGTCCCATTTAATAGGGGGCGAGCCTATTGCCATTCACCGGGCACTAATCCAGAATCCGAGCTGTTACTGAGAATTTCATAGAAAAACCCAATAACATTTTGCTCGACCTGGGGATCGAACCCAAAAACGCCTAGCCGTTTACAAACACAATTTTACACTCTATAACAATACCGAAACTACGCCTTATCTTGTCAGTCGAGCTATCAAGCTATCGAAAGCTCGACTGACAAGATAAGGCGTAGTTTTAGCCGGCCTCACTTCTTTGTTCGCAAAGTTCCATCTTAACTTTTTATTTGATCTGAGGCCTTTTCTCAATTATTTTCGGGGCGGCTTCCAGTCTTACCTCATGCAGATAACTTTCAATACATTATACGAAGCGCGCTTAAACGGTGAAGGAAAACATCGTGAGGAAACCTGCATGCCTGAGAGATTTTCTTGAAGGCGTGTGAAGTCTACCAACCCGCAGTAGGCTAGCGTGGCGGACTATAGCCTAATCCCTCTCATACTGAGAGGAGACCCGTGCCCAGCAGTGGGACGATGTCATGGGTTGATGATGATGACACGAAGCGACTGCCATTAGATGTCTAGAATCTTTTTTCGGGGCAACATCGATATTCGAACGCAATTATTTCTTGAACTGTTTGTTCTTTCATGATTAGTTAAGGAAGAGTTCATTCAAAGCTGGTTTATTTCACTGATATTTCATGGGATTATAATTAATATTGTATCGAGTTCTTGTTAAACTCCTCTAGAAATTATTTCTGTATTAACTTTGAATTTGATGAGTTCGTTAGTTTTATCTTTAGTGCTCTATAAGAAGAATACTTTATTAAGTTTAATTACTTGTTGGTATTGCCACTTGGTGAGATCAAGACTAATGTTGCCATATTGTATTTATTTAGAATTTATTTATTTATTATAAAAGCTTACTAGAACTGTGGGTCGCACATTACTAGTATTCTTGTTAACCCCTCGTACTAAGCTAAATGCTTGTATAACGAGTGGGTTCACGTCAGTAGTGTAATGGGCGAGTTTCGAATCCACAACCACATGATCGCAAGTCCGACACCATTAGGCTAACGTCGTTTTTTAAGAAAATATATAACCTACAAGCCGCAAATATGCACAAAAATGAAGCCAAAAAAAAACTACTTAAAATAAATAGTTTCACTTGTTGGTGTTAATCACTCTGTTAATGTTTATTACGTGTTTTAAAGTGGTCAAGTACCTATAATTTAGTAATCCCGACTTTTGCCATTTCTACATGTAAAACTGGCCAAGTCCGAGTCAGACTCGCGCACGAAGGGTTCTGTACCATTACGATTTATGACGTATTAAAAAAACTACTTATCTCGTTCAAACCAAATTTCGGAGGAAGTTTACATGGTAATGTACATCATATATATTTTTTTGTTTTATTATTCTCTTATTTTAGAAGTTACGGGGAAGTGTCCCCCACACACATTTTACCACTTTTTGGAAGTGTCCCTCGCGCAAACTATTCAGTTTAGAAAAAAAATATATTAGAAACCTCAATATCATTTTTGAACACCCATCCACAGATACCACACGATTTGATGAAGATTATGGGGAACCCCCAAAATTTATTGTTTTTTTTTTTCTATTTTATTGTGAAAATCTTAATGCGGTTCATAGACTACATCTACTTACCAAGTTTCAACAGCATAGTTCTTATAGTTTTGGAGAAAAGTGGCTGCGACATACGGACGGACAGACAGACATGACGAATCTATAAGGGTTCCGTTTTTTGCCATTTGGCAACAGAACCCTAAAAATGGTGTTGGGCTTCATCAGCGACGTCCGTACTAATCTCATGAAAGAAAAATTCAATCTCAAGCAGTATTTGAACCAGAGTTTCTTCGGTTAAGTACATCCAATGCTTAAGTCAACTAAGCTACCAAGTCCACTGCCTATGGTGTCGAATTTCTCTTCCACAATCTACGTCATTAAGTGACGCTATTACATCTATTAAAGACGTATTGTTTTGACATATGACTATTTTACTTTAGTTTAATGCCGAACGATGTTGCTTTAACTTTTTACCTACTATATATTTATTGAAAGTATTATTTTTTAAAAGCAGTGATAGCCTTGTGATATGACCATTGGACTGCCAAGTCAAAGGTCTCGAGTTCGAATCCAGGGCACGCACCACTGTCTTTTCGAAGTCATGTGCGTATTAATAATTAATTATCAAGCGCTTAAACGGTGAAGGAAAACATTGTGAGGAAACCTGCATGCCTGAGAGATTTCTTGACGGCATGTGAAGTCTGCCAACCCGCAGTAGGCTAGCGTGGTGGACTATAGCCTAATCCCTCTCGTTCTGAGAGGAGACCCGTGCCCAGCAGTGGGACAATGTAATGGGTTGATGACGATTATTTTTTAAAACCATTTTTTTAATCCTTAATACCGACGTTTATAATACCGGCCTTCCGAGGGAAATTAGAAATACAAAGCTTAATATTATCTAGAGTTACAAAAAAATAATTTAATTTCGCGTAAAGATTCATATTTCACGCTAAAGTTTATTTTAATCTGGGACCAGAATCTTTAACCAAATCCTAGGTTAGCGTTTCAATAAAATGTAATAGCTAACCAATTTTCTTTACCTATTTCGGTATATGTAGCAAAGAATTTAGATTTATTAAAACACTATTTCGGTTTTGCACCTGATAAAACATCACTATCTCCCAGACTATAATATAATTTAAAATCTAATGTAATTATAATAACAGTCTAAACAAAATATATTTATTTTATTTTTTATCATTTTGTTATGATAGAAAATTTGACGGTTGTCTTGACACAAAACATAATTAAAATAGGTACATAAAAAAGGTTGTATTATTTTTATAATAATATTTTATTTTTGTCCTCTTACAAATGTTGTAAAAATGTAATTGAAAACAAATTTTGGGCCTATTCAAAGTGTTAAGCTGTTTACAAACGAAGCGATTTTCGTTTGAAACTTTTAATCTTCTTTAAAGTCGCAACAAATCGCGTAACTCGGGAAAATGCGATTACGCCTGTACCAAGTATCGGTACACAAAAAAGGTTACCTATTTAACATTCATTTTCACTTAGTTCTTAAGTTAAATTAGCATTTTGTTCCGAATTTCCTTAAAAGTTACTTCGGAGAAACACAGAATATTATAATAATATTGTAATACCAAGTAATTTTGAGGACCCAATGGATTATTATTATGTTTCATATTTAAAATTCCCAAGCGTTTGTTTCGGCTCTAAGTATGCATTGACTTTTATGTACATAATAATGGATTTGAATAAATAATACGTATTGTTAAACGTATTTTTTTTTAAAACACCGACTGAGTCAATATTGATTCATATGTTGTAAGAAAATGATGTTAGGCACTACGACGTATAATCAAATGTACCTACTCCTTCCAGCAAAGTGCAAGTGCTGGCCTCATCATCGTAACTGCATAGCCAAGCAACTTACATTTATAAAATTAATGAAAGAGAGCTATGTATAAGTCTGATATATACCAGTCCTCGTCTACTCATGTGCCAGACCAACCATGAGGATTTTTCGGATCACAAAAAAAAGACTAAACAATGATTATTTGCAAATTACATACGCAAATTAATGTCAGAACAGGCTGCAAAAACAAAACAAATGTTTTAACATAGAGTCGAAAGTGCGTTGCCATATTTTCACTATGAACAATTTCTACTATTGGACCAAGCCTTTTTTTATGACGAGAAAATCGTCATGGTTAGTCTGATACATAGGTAGACGTGGCATATTATATATAGGACTTGTTTCGATTAAAACACCGCACTTACCTTCTTTTGCCCTACAGTCACGGCCATTGGATTCGTAATTTTCGCCAAGATCATGACAGGATGTTGACCAACTTTTGCTAGACTTTCTCAGAGGGTATCGCGGCGCCTCGGATGCTATTCATTGAAACTACTCTGAAATCTATTGTGAGAGAGGGATGACGCTCTACAATTTAATAGTGACATCCCTTAAGTATGGTATGGTCTGGTCTCGAAAAAAGGTAGGATAGCTGTTTTTTTCGCATTTCCAAGTTGATGCCAGTGTACAAATTCTTAATAATACTTAATGAGAAAGTATGACGACACCCTCTCTCAGCTCTAAGACAGCTAAAATGTTTTCGTTGTATGTATGTATTTTAAAATGACATACGCAAATGTCAGAACAGGCTGCGAAAAAAAACAAATGTTTCCAAAATGCAAGGTGCGTAAAGCTTGCTACACACGCTTCAAGATATTGTTGCAGTGTTACCAAGCATAACGATCTGGAAACAGTTGCTCCTGAAGTTAAAGTCGCTCATGTGTAGAATGAACTTTCTCGTTCAAACATTTAACAGTTAAAACATTTTGCAGTAACGAGTGTAAATTATGTAATTTTAAACTTTGTGTCTATGATCTTAAAATTCACATAATCCACATTCGTAAAATAGTGCAAATACTAGTGTTTTAAGGTATAATTTGCTACATTTACGTCTACAAAATGTTATGTATTATGTATACGGTTTTGAATGAAATTTTGAATTAAATCTAAGTGTTATTATTATTGAATTCATAAGAAGTAAGTACAGTGGGTTATAGCTGTTACCTGACCCACCGAGACCCCGCCGTCTCACCTAGGGTGGGTCAGGTAACAGCTATATAAGTAACTTGTTTATTTATAAACAATTTCATAAATTTATTTTGATAACATAATTTAGTCCTTAATCCGTAATCTGCATAATCATTGATGTGTATACGATTTTGCACAAAATGTTGAATCAAGCGTATAATATCGAGTTTGTAAGCTTGAATTAGTTACGAAATATATTTATTTCTAAACATAAACATGACTAACTTTATCTTGATAACAAAATGAATTGGCTACTTATAGTAAATAGGTCTGCTCAAATAATACAATCTGATGTTAGTTATAAGATGGCAGTCATATTCTTACTCATATCCATTTTGGTCGCAACAATTAATCGCAACGCATGTAACATATTTGCATTTTGGTCGCAACAATAGATCGCATCGTATGTAACAAGCTTTACACAGCTCAAAATATAATAGTAAGATATAATGACAGCGGCAGCCGTCAAGTATTTATATTTATTAAACCCAGCAAATCTGATTTATTAGAATTTAGCTCGAATGTCTAATTCGATAAATAAAATATTCAATTAAGTAATAGTTTAGTATTCCGATTTGTTTTACGGAGTGGTACATTGATTTCAAACGTGCTTTGATAATGTTTAAATGGAAATTTTATTGAAATTTAAATGAAAATGACGTGATTGTGCGTTTGACGCAAACAGGCGTCATACGCAGATAGAATTTTCAAATGTCTGAATTTCAGAATTTGTGGTTATTATCAAAGAAACTTGGAATATACGCCTGCGTTCCCATTGAGGGACCACATTTGAATTTTGAGCTTTTGAATGCGTCAGCCTTTAGTAAAAGTTCCCAAACAATTGTAAATTCAGCCAATAATTTGTAAAAGCAGCCACTCAAAAGTTACAATAGGCCAAAGGTGGTCCCTCAGTCGTGACCCACAGGCATCCATATCTCGTAACCTAGTGAAAATTTACAACTGCTGTAAATGTCTACTCTTAGTAAAAGATTTGTAAAACCAATTAACCAAATATGAACCCTTTCCGTTCACTGTGTAAAAATTGCTAGCATGCAGAAGGTGGTCCCTCAATCGTGCACTATAAGTTCACCTTGAGTGAAGACCACAATGGAATTAAGAATTTTCGTATGGTTCTAGCGTTAGTAAAAGTATTGAAAAGATTGTAAATTCAACCTCTAGTTTGTAAAAGTAGACATTCAAAGAGTATACTGGATTGAAGGTGGTCCCTCAATTGAAACGCTTGTCAAAAGAAAATATCAATTTACGTAGCATTCGGAAGTTTAATAGACCAATACTACAGTCTATCCTTTAGTAAAAATTTTTACTAACGATTACTATACTAAACAGTATAAAAAAACGTGTAGTTTTGTGTTAAATAACAATAACATTCCTGCGGAAAAATACTAGGATCGAGGTGACCACACAACAGTATTTTTTCGGATAAATAAAAACTAGTGACTGGTTTTTTATCTTAATCTTTATTTGTATTTGACTTACCTGTACTTATGTACACCTACACTTCACCGGTATGTTTAGGGGGCGAACCTATTCCTATCAACCGGGCACAAATCCAGATTCCAAGCTGCTATTGAGAATTTCATAGAAAAACCCAATAACACTGCTTGACCTGGGGATCGAACCCAGGACCTCTAGTATAGCAATCGCGCTTATGACCTAGACTAATTATAAATTGAAAAACTAGACTAATGAGGCACTCATTAGTCTAGTAATTTTTTTTTACAACCTATGACGTCATAACACAATTTATATGATATGAAAGCTTGTCGCGAGATTTACCTGTAAACATTAACAAGTAAATTAAATTAATTTAGCAACAGCAACAACATAAACAAGTAAATTAAATTAATTTAATTATAATTGAAAAAAAAAACAAACTAAGTAAATACGAGTACATAGGTACAAAAATCTCGCGACAAGTTTTTATATCATATAAATTGTGTAATGACGTTATAAGTTGATAGTAAAAGTTTTAAATGAAAAGTTTATTTTGTTATTTATGGCGCATCTAAATAAAATCTTGTTTTTAAAGGGTTTTTTTACTTTAAATTTATTTTTTTGTGTATTTTGTCGACAAACCTGAAGAACCGATTAGCGAAATACCTCGAACAATAAAAGTCAAACAAAATGGCTACAAATTAGTTGGGACTTCATGCCCGGACATAGCGCCAGTGATAAAAAAAATAACAATATGCATGATAACTAGGACCTACAAGGCAACTCAGTGAACTTATGAGTGTGTAAAAAAATATAATTAAGTCGACCAGTTACCACAAACAGCACCCGATCACCAGTATAACGCACGGATTTAATAGAGTTCAGTCAAACATTACAAATGAGTCAGTAGCTATGTGTATATTATTTTTTTTTCGTTTGGAGGACTTTCATAAATGTACCTATACTCCATTTGGTTAGGTACTTAACTAAAGGTAAACAATAAAAATGGCGGCGTTCAGAGCTGTTCAACCTTTTATTACAATGGGATCATATGAATTGGGAGTGAAATTAATAACAACACAACCAACAATCAATAAAACCAACGAACAAACAGAACAATAAATAATTAACATCATTTGCGGCAAAAGAAACACAAAAACGAACGAAAGTAAAGTAAATGCAAACTGTTACGTATGGCGTCCGGTTACCCGACTAAGTATAATATCGGTTAATTATTTTGCTCCGCTTCCTCGCAGTACTACTTCTCAATTTTTTCGAGTTATCTAAAGTCTACTACGCAGAAAAATGTTTTGCATATCTGTATTTTTAGATTCGTTTTAGTGGGCACATTGCAATACTTTTTGACATAATTATACATTTTGATTTAATTAATTGTTTGCAAGCTTAAGAATAATAGTAACTACCTATTTAATATTAAGCAAAGTAGTAAGATATGCTAGTATAAAAGGAGAATGTGATTTTGAGTTATTGAATAATTTATTTTGGTGACGTTTTATTTCGAAATGAAAAATGGCCCTTTATAAGAACCTTTTTTATGATTTGTTTACCTTTAGTTAAGTACCTAATCAAATGGAGTATAGGTATAACGTAAGTCGCCATAAATAAAAGTAACTAGTAAGACTTATAATGGCCGAGGTCGCTGGCGCTATGCCCGGTAACAAATTCAAAAGCCCCAACTATTCGAAGGATTTCGCTAGTCGGTTCTTCAGGTGTCGTTTAAATCGAATAGTCTCTAGAAAAATCCTGCTGTGTGGTCACCTCGCTCTAATATTTCTCCGCCGGAATGTTATTATTATTTAACACAAAACTACACGTTTTTTTATACTGTTTAGTGTAGTAATCGTTAGTAAAAATGTTTACTAAAGGATAGACTGTAGTATTGGTCTATTAAACTTCCGAATGCTACGTAAATTGATATTTTCTTTTGACAAGCGTTTCAATTGAGGGACCACCTTCAATCCAGTATAATCTTTGAATGGCTACTTTTACAAACTAGAGGTTGAATTTACAATCTTTTCAATACTTTTACTAACGCTAGAACCATACGAAAATTCTTAATTCCATTGTGGTCTTCACTCAAGGTGAACTTATAGTGCACGATTGAGGGACCACCTTCTGCATGCTAGCAATTTTTACACAGTGAACGGAAAGGGTTCATATTTGGTAAATTAGTTTTACAAATCTTTTACTAAGAGTAGACATTTACAGCAGTTGTAAATTTTTACTAGGTTACGAGATATGGATGCCTGTGGGTCACGACTGAGGGACCACCTTTGGCCTATTGTAACTTTTGAGTGGCTGCTTTTACAAATTATTGGCTGAATTTACAATTGTTTGGGAACTTTTACTAAAGGCTGACGCATTCAAAAGCTCAAAATTCAAATGTGGTCCCTCAATGGGAACGCAGGCGGAATATACGATGCTATTATTTTTGAATTTACTTCAAGAATAATTTTATTATATTTGTTTGTATTGTGTAGTTGCAAGTATTACGATTTTTTTTAATACACAAGGTCTGTTTTAGTATATGCAAAACACGAAACACGTGTCTATATTATTTTTAAGTAAAGAATCTATATACAAAATTTAAAAACTGTATGAAACTGTTGAAGAATTTCTAAGTTATAAGCTTGTTATCTGTCGGATCAATCTGTAGCATAGACTTCGGGTGACTGAAGGGGTTGTTTTACCCCCCCACGCCCTGCTTTGCGCCCGCGCCTAGTGCCACTATGACGGCAGTGACCCGTGTTGTGCGCGTATGATTGCGGATAGGTACTTAGTATAGGTGGTATAGGTACTTAAAATTTTTGGGACAAACTATGACATGCTGTAAAATTTTTTGGGATCGATTCCGTTACTTATTCTGAACAAACTATATTCTGGTTTCACATATACTTAAAATAATGTTATGGGTACACTCGGTCAGCACTCACGGGTCATAGTCCCACTCGCGGAAGAGATAAATAAGATTTGACCTTATTTATGACCTTATGACCTTATTTATCTCTTCCGTGGTCCCACTTTACCTTTAGACCGTCCCGTGATAATGTTGTTTTTTTTGTTTACCAGCATATTTTGATAATTATGTTGCCTAACAAATGTAATTTTGTTAATATGTTTTTAAAGTGGGATGTTAGTATGAGAAATATTAATTGTTATTTATGTCTATTTTTTCTTTGAACTAAAGAATAAACTAAAAATGTTTACAGTTTTCCTAAAAATCTGTCGCAGGGAATAATTTTCCTTGCAATTTTATTCATTAAACAATTTTGTGAAAATATTTTTTTACATACATACACTCACACCTCTTTGCCACACACTTGCAACGACTCTTGCATATCTCTTTCGCTTCTTCCTTATTCCTATAACTTTTCATACAAATTTAATTTGGGCATGTTGAGAAAATTTGTGACAGACGATTATCAAATGGAATTTATAAGACGAATGTCAGCGCAGATGCAATGCAGTTATTTTTTTTAAAAAAGCTTCCTAGCAATATTGGTCGCACATTTCTAGTATTCTTTTTAACCCCTCGCGCTAAGCTAAATGCTTGTGTAACGAGTGAGTTCACGTCGGTAGCGCAATGGTTGGCTTTCGAACTGGCTACCAAATGATCGCAAGTCCGACGCCCTAGCCATTACTCTACCAGCGCTTCAAAACCTGCCGATTGGAAAGAAGTTTAAAAAAAAAAAATATACGTACTGATGTGAAATCTTTAGACTTAGAACAGGTACTCTGTGCATGTTGTGTTCGCGTTTAAATTAACCTTTTGAACGCCATTGTCACATATATGTGACAAATGAAATCTTACCCTGAACGCCAACGTCACAAATATATGGCAAAATATACGTCGCACCATATTATGAAATAAACAATTGAATCATTACTTTAGGGTGTTTTCACTACCTTGTGTAATTTGACAAAAAAAGTGGCCTGGCGTCAGGGGTACGGCGATACGTTTATACTCTGGCGTTCAAAAGGTTAAAAGAAACTTATAGAATTATACTGTGGTGATGTTATTTTATTGACACAGACTAGTTAGATTCATAATTATTTATTGAAATCTTTCATTTCTAAACCAATTTATAATCTAGTCCCTTGTGTTAGAAATTAGTCGATTCCCCGATTAAATGACATTTTTTTCTCAACAAGTTAAATGCCTATGTGATTTGTACCATATTAGGTACCTACGAAAAGTAATACAATCTATGTCGGTATTAATTATGATATTGATCACAACGATAGGTGTGTTTGATGATTTTAATACTGTATAATTATCCTTAATCATATTGATAGTTTCATGGAACACTGTTAATTTGGTTTGTATAAAACAACAATTTTATAATCCCGTATAATTTGTGTTGAATTTTGTATGATGTAAGTACATTCAAAAATTAATTCGTTTTGTAATTAATTGGGTTGAAATATGGCTGTGTTTATCAAATATTTATGAATGGAACTGAAGTACCTACCTACGTAATAACGTTGTGTTTAATATTGCTGTGGCTTTCAAAAAGTACGTATCATACACAATTTGTCATAGCAAAATACACCTTATTACAATACTGCAATATAATACACTAAGATCTAAGATACATTTTTTTCCTCCTAGCACAGATATATCTTTTACTTAAAAGGAGGTCGGTCTGTCTAAGATTTAATGTAAAAGTTGTTTAAGTGTTAAGTTTCTGCAATAAAGCTTTTTATTTAATTTTAATTATAGTGTCCATGGAGTTTGAAAAAAGGAGGTATAGTAGGGTAAAGTAGGCTGCAAATCAAGCAATATTTTTCGTGTAAAAACTGACCTCTTACCATATGAACCGTGTTTATAATGCGAGATCAGCTTATACTAGTCTACGTTCTCGTACTAGGACACTCAGAAAGTTTTGAGAAACTAAAAAACTAACTTCTATGAAAATAATATTTTTGATTAAATATTTTCAAAGAACTCTCCACCAGCCTCTTTACAAAGTTTCATACGTCTGAACCAATTTTCAAAACATTTTTTCCAGTCCTCCGCAGACACCTCTTTCACGGCCTTCTCAGACGCTGCTAGCGCGTCTTCCGGCGATGAAAATGTATCCCTTTTGAGCTGATTTTTAATTTTAGGAAATAAAAAGAAGTCACACGGAGCCAAATCAGGACTGTAAGGAGGGTGAACCAAGACTCTGACCGGTGAGGAGAACAGGAAGTCCCTTGTTTTGATCGCAGAGTGCGCGGGCGCGTTGTCGTGGTGAAGAAGGATCTCGCGGGCCCGGTGTTCGGTCGCTTGTTGCTCATTGCAGAAAAAACTTCTGGCAGGCATTTTGTGCTATACCATTAGGCGTTGATGCTGCTTAGGTGAAGTTAGAAATTAGGTGCCCCATCAAAGTGAAGAAACTAGCGACCAAAATGTTCATCCGCCAAAGTAAGACGACCGCGTTTGAACTCGTTATACCAGCGGTAGATGGTTGCTTTTGAAGGTCCTTAATCCATAAAAGCAATTCGAAGTCGATCAAATGACTCATCAGGTTTTAAGCCACATTTGATATCATAAAAAATCATTGCACGAAAATGTTCTCGATGCACATCAATTTTTTATTGAGACAAGGAGATTAGAATTGGCTCTCAAAAAAATGCGGAGGGAAATTTGAAAATCAAACAGTGGTATTTTTACTTTTAAATAATCGAAGTTTTCAAAATAATTACAAGTGGCCAGTGTCTTATACATCAAAACTCTTGTCGCAAAACTTTCTGAGTATCCTGTTATATATAGACGCGTTTAAAATATTTTCAGAGAGATATTTAAATTGTGTGTAGTTAGAGATTTAAAAAGGTAGGTAATAGCAATTTGTATTGGGATTATTTTCATGCGCAAAGTTTAATCTCGTTTTTATTTGATTTTTCATTGTCAAACTGACTTATTGATAGGCACTTAACAGATGAATGACTACCATTAATAGATTACAATTTTTCGTAATAATCTAACGTAATATAATAAAATGTCTTTGTTTGTACAATACATTGTATGTTTAGTAATTACTCTATGTACATACATACATATACATATTGTCACGCCTGTCTCCCATGGGGGTAGGCAGAGACTATAGTATACAATAATAAATCTATGTATAAAATATGTCTACTCTATGTATGCCTATATCTACTCTATGTATAAATCAAATAAGTAGTGTTAAGGAATAATGAAAAGAAAAACACCTCTTTGCTATAAAATATCATGGTATTAAATAATAATTATTAACGAGAAAATAAGACAAGCGATGTTGTTTATATTCTGAGAAGGAATAAATATTTAACTGATATAACTGTTGTTTTATTGAAAACTCTGTTCTAATTGGATGTTGTTATAGGTTGTTGTTTTCTGTTTATTGGAAAGGGTATCTTCGTAGAAAATGTTTAATGTATTCATAGAAAGACGGATGAACAAATTTTAACTCAATACAAACCTTCAAAGTCAAAGTCAGATGATTTATTTCAATGAGATCATTGTCACAGGTAGGTAAGGTCGCCAGCATATCAAGGTACCAAATGTCAAATTTTCTCAGTCGATTTTGAACTTAACCATAAATATTTAAGGTTTGAAATCATTTGGAGAAAATCGTCAGTTTTGTAAAGCCTGATGTGCTGGTGACTGTGGGTACTTTTGAAATGTCAAAAATGTTACACGGTTCCAAATACCCGGTATTTGGAACCGTGTAACATTTTTGACATTTAAGGAAAGAGCCGGCAGGAAACTTCGTTAAAACTCGTTTAAATAATTAATGTTTCTTCGGTTTGAGATTTTGTTTTATCAATGTTAGAATAATGCAGTACGATGTACTTAAAAGATAATAATTATTTTGTATAATTAGTTAGCAGCAGTTAAGTTAGTTTTTTAATAACTCTAATGTAGCAAACGGGTCTGAGTAACTTATAGTATGACTTTTTTACAAAATATACTTAACATATTAACCAAAAAGAAACTTTCATGATTTCGTGTTTCTATTTTTCATTTCTATTCCTCTGCCGTCCGACCCCCCCTGCAAAAGGCAGATGCGGGGCTACTACTTTTTGCACTAGATAGCATAACATAACATACCATCACGCCTGTATTCCCCGAAGGGTAAGGCAGAGGTGTACTTAATGTACACCCACAGTTCGCCGGTATGTTTAGGTCCCATGTAATAGGGGGCGAGCCTATTGCCATTCACCGGGCACAAATCCAGACTCCGAGCTGCTACTGAGAATTTCTTAGAAAAACTCAATAACACTTTGCTCGACCTGGGGATCGAACCCAAGACCTCTAGCGTAGCAGTCGCGATTGGGACCACTAGGCCAACGAAGCATAGATAGCAGTTTGTTTAAAATAGTACCTTATTTTGCTACGCTTAGAGTTCGTAATATTTAGACATAAATATTGAAACAAAATTGTTTTTTTTGTTTATAATTAGAAGTATGATCTCATTTCGCATAATGTGATCTCCTGTAATTAAAGAAGCAGAAGACTATATATTAATTAATTTGTTTTATAGGTAGTCTGTAAGATGCATTCTTTGTTGCAGATCCCACAGATCTAATAAAAAATATAGATCTGTGGCAGATCCTATTAAAATAAAATTAAGTATGATCAATTAAAATTTGATGAATTATTGAAAATCCTAGAACAGAAGATGTTGTTTATAATATTAATAGGTAATAAATATACTATAACCCTGAATTTATTTATAACACCATAAAATTACAATCGAGAGATAGCCGACTTGCCAAGTGTATACATATTTAAGCTCGTGTCTGTACCCTAGACGTACTCACCAGAGTTTTTCCACCATAAATGTAAATTTCAGGAACAAGCTGTATGTAATATCAAATTACTTCATCCTGTTTGCGCATATATGAGTTAAATTTTAACCGCTCACCGAGTTGGCAAGCTGCCTTGTACCGGACAGTTTGTAGGCTAACTTGGGGTCGTAATACTGTCGTATACTTACCTAAATGAAAGTATAGGTATACTACATGTAACTATATATGACTTAAACACCAGTGCTGCTGGTCCGATTTGGTAGACTTTGAAAGCAAGCGTCTATGACACGACTTTGATTGCGTCACTATAGGCCGACCGTTTAACTCGCGTATCGCCTGCGCGGTAAGAAGGGAGTACTACTACTAGTAGGGATACTTAAAAAATATACTTATTATTTTATTATTTATCAACAATGTCTATCTCGAAATAAATCTTTGGATTATTGACTCTCGTGTGTACCGTTACCCGCCCCCGCTCCCTTCTTACCGCGCAGGCGATACGCGAGTTAAACGGTCGGCCTATAGTATGACGCGTTAGTGACGTGTCACTGCGCGTCAGAGCGAGAGAATAATGTACACACGGCCACACATCAAGCTATACAGGTTCAGTATACGCTGACCTTGCATTTTAAAGGCTTAAGTACATACAATACGAGGCTAGTGTATACTGGATTTGTATATTTGATGTGTAGCCGTGCGTTCTATGTAAATGTAGATAATGATCTGACATTCAAAGATTAAAAATGAAGTCAATGGGTAATTACTGTGTGACATATGTGGTTTACCGACCATGCATCGTGCAGAGAGGTTTCAGAATTTAAACTCTTTGAACAAAATAGTAACACCAGCATAAAACAATTATAAAAATATTGATTTGTTCCGGATAACTAAGCTAAGTAACTAAGCCACCGACTTCCGAAACTGTTTAGACATAAAATAATGTCTAAACAGTTTCGGCTTTACATAATTTGAGTGGATCTTTTGTTTTTGCCACCGACATCCGAAACTTTTTTAGACAAACCTAACATTATTTTTTGTAGGCAGTTTTTTTTTGTTCGAAGTTACTCTATCTAGTTGTCCGGAAAAAAAACGCCTAATAAAGCTAAACAGTTTTGATTCAACAAACCGGTATGTTAGGCACAACACTGCACAAAAGAGCTGGCAACATTATTTGTAAATTTGACATTTGCATGTGTCAATTTAGTCTCCGAGATTAATAAAACAGACTTTTAATAATAATATATCGTTGCATACCAAACCATTTTTCATTAAAAAAATATTCCTATAACGTCCTAAAGAATTTAATCCTTTATTAATACGCTCGGCATTACTCTCGGGGTTTCAACAGGAAATTGATGAAACCTGTTGAACAAAACATTTGAATTGGTAATTTTGCTGAAGAGAAAATACCGGTAAATTGCGGGTCGCATTTGGATACCGTGAGTTCTGTATGCTATAAGTTATTTGATATAACAAATTTTCAGGGAAAACCCCGTTTTTTTTATTAACCCTTCGTACTAAGCTATATGCTTGTATTCACGTCGGTAGTGCAATGGGTAAGTTTCGAACCGGCAACCACAAGATCGCAAATCCGACGCCATAGCCATTAGGCTACCGCCGCTTTTTATGTAAGTATAGATGAGCGCCTATTAATGTATAGGTAAATATTATAGACCATTTTATACTGCTGTAATGTCGGTTTTTATAAGATTTCTCAACATTCGTCCAATTTTGTTTAGGAAAGATAAGCTGATAATATAATCAATTGCTATCAATAACTGGTACTTGCTGGTTTTTGATCTTACTTCACTGAACCCTAAAAGTAACTAGGTTGTATTTCGTATTCCTGTTGTGTGAATAGTTATGGCTCCGACTGAATAAGGATTGATTGAAGACTAATCATTGAGGAAATAATCATTAATGTCGATTAAGAGACAAAGGGGAAATTTTGATAAGCATTTCATAGAAAGGTGGTTTTGAGAAGTAGATAAGGTAGGTGGACCATGGAAGGCCACTCTAATGAGTAAACACTTTTTATTCGTTTATTTACTGGATAAATTAAGGAAACAAATTATTAAGTAATATTTTGTTTTATTGCGCACCATATAATTGACTTTCTTTTTACCTAACTTTAACCACTATTTATTAAATTTAAGTTTTATAAAGCTCTTCCAAATGGCCTTGCAAGGAACACGGCTCCAAACAAGGCCAATATTATACATCAGTCGTTAAACTTAAAAATAGAGTGGTAACAATATATATATCTGCTTTTACAAAAACTACATAATAAGCTCCATCATTTAAGCGAAACATTAAATGCTCAATTTATTTTAATCATCTATAAAAAACTTAATGAACATTACTTGAACACCATCGTGTAACTAAGAATATATTAATGGAAGTTATTTAAAAATAGTATTATTAAGTATCATATTAGTAACAAAGAACTTGCCAACGTGTTTTATAATAAAATTAAAAACTTTTATTTTCATCCAAAATGGCCTTCTTATGGGTCCGTTCTTTGTAAGGCCACAATGTTCCTAAGAAGGCCAAGCTAACAATAAAGTGTGACAATGACTTTTTCATATTAATTACTACAATAAAATAATAGAAACTACAGACTACTGTAATTATAAAAACTTATCATGGCACATAGTCAGTCTTGTAGTTAGGAATATTTAAAATCAACTAAGTATTCTTAAGATTAAAAGACGAAAATAATTATAACAAAATCAAGATTAATTTCGAAAACTAATTTAGAAACTAAAAAGATATTAACTTTGGATAGATTAATCACAATTTGGGCATATAAATATGAGATCTTTTTTAGTGAGACCCATACACTCCTCGTGATACCACTTTTGACATTGGGTACATTGCGTCATGTCTCTCATTTTACACTCGCCACATGCATGACAGTACCACTCCTTCTCTTCATCTTCTGCACTTTTCTTCTTCTCTATTTTCGATCTTTTATTGTTTTGTTTTGGTACTATTCTTTTAAGCTGTTTTACAGGATCATTTTTATTTTTGGTGTTCTTTTTTTGACCTTTTTTCATTGTAGACTTTCCATTTTTCTTACTTGTCGTTTGCTTCATCTTATTCTCTTTATCTCCAGTTTTAAATAAATCTTTTACTATTCGTTGTCCCTTATAGTTAATAGCTTTTTGCCGTGGACGTGAAGACTTTATCGTAGCGTAATTTGGAGTAGGCAAAAAAGTATGAAACGATTCTTCTTTATCCTTTATTAGCTTAATTAACGGCTCGTCATCATCTGAAGATATGGTCTCATGACTCTTTAGTTGAGCTTTTGTTTTAATTGAGCTTTTGTTTTGCACTAATAGTTTTTTTGGAGTGACTTCTCCTTTCTGTTCGAGATCATCATCAGATGAGGTAGAAAAGCTGTATAGATCCGAGACTTGAAGTTTAGACATGTAGTTTTCTTTTATAAATGATTCACCAAGATTAAAATCAAGATCAGATTCAGAGCTAGAACAGACGATATTTTGTTGCAAGCCAGACGTGCTCGGAAGAGGATTATCGCACAGAGATCGTTGAGGGTCATGTTTAGTATCTGCGTCGGTTTCAACGTGTCCTGAACTTACGTGGTGGCACTGATCATTTTCCATAATACCTAATTCTAAGTCTGAATCATCACTTGAAAAACTGTAAGAAACAAGAACTGGTTTACTTTTTGGTGTTGCAGCTGCAGATTTTGGCGACAATTCTGACACTTTCTTAACTTCAGACATAGGAGGCGAGACTTGAACAGATATAAGTGGTTGGTCCATCTGGTGTTGTAACATTTCCGATAAAGGTCTTTCAGTTACAATTGAAGGAGCATAAGCATCTTCGGGTATGACATCGGGATCTAAGGGGTATAACCCAGTGGCTTTAAAACCATTCGTTACATTGGTTTGAGTCATACTCTTTGGCCATGTTCGGGAGAAAATTTTGTTAAATGCAGCTTTGTTTAAAGTTCTCTCTTGAGAATTGCACAGGTAGTTTAGAACTTCCTCATCCCAGTGATGTTCGAAGGACCGATTCACTGATTTATCTAGAGGTTGGAGTTCGTGCGTCGTGTTTGAAAGTAAGCAGTATAGTACTATATTATTTTTATCTGATACTTCCAGAGCCTCATATGATAAATGACACTTTGCGCCATCAAAGATAAGTAGACACTTACCGGATACTTTATGTTGTGCTAAATGTTCAATGAACTCTACGAATAAGCTACTGGTCATGCTGCCTTTGGGTGCCATGCTTACCTTTGTTCCAGGTGGCAAATTCTCTGCTAATTCTGATCTGTGCCTAATCCCTTTAAAAATAATCATAGGCGGTATAGCAGTACCCACAGCATTTACGCACATTGCTATTGTTACGTTCTCGGCGTGTTCCGGAGCAACAAGATGTACTCTTTTATTTCCCCTTTCAGCCAAAACTACATTTTGTTTGTGGACCGTAATGCGACACCCTTTTTCATCCATGTTGTACAGACGTTCTGGATGTGCAATAATATCTAACTCTTCATAGAGTTTCTTCACTTCTTCAAAGTGGTGTTTAACAATAGGCTTATTCATTTTCTGAGCTCTAGCTGGATTCATTAACTGGGGTTTTCTTTTTGATATTGATGGGTTTCGAGATAAAAACATTTTAAGCCATTTGCGTCCAGCCATTCTAGTTGACATATTGAACGAGTGTTTGATTTTAAACCTCTCACAAAATAAAAAGGCTTGTTTTCTGATAAATTTAGGCGTAAGTGGTATACCCAGTTTTGCAAACCGTATGATTCGCTGCGATAAATCTTCTTCTAATTGTTTTGTGAGAATAGTCCTCTTCCCAATAATTTTAGCACTGTTACCGCTCAATATATGGTTTCTAAGAGTGCGTCTTGGAATATTGAACTTTATCGCTGCAGCATTTGTATTAAGTTTATTATTTTGTACTGCTTCCATGGCACGTCTTAAACTGTCTTCATCCCATGTACTACCTCTTTTTTTTCTAGGTTTTGACTCCGACATTTTTAAAATCTGAAATATTTGCATAAATTTAAATCATATGTTCCATTACCCACTTAATAAAATAATTATGAAAAAAAAATGTTATTCAATCCGAGTTGAAAAAGTTATAAACGCTTAAAAGTAAAAATGTTATTTACTGTACTTATTTATACTTTATGTTGTACTTATTTATAACTAAAAAGTAAATGTTCATATGTTCATGGTTTGTGAATGGTCCTTGTAAGGCCCATGTACCATAGCAAGGCCAACGGTCAAATTTTTGATTGACCTTATAAGGAACCACCGGCCATCCTAGGAACACTGCCAATATTTAAACTTAAATCGAGTTAAAACCATGTTTTTATTCTTTAGAAACCATAAACATAACCTTATACAACAATATACAGTAAAAAATATGAGATAATAATAGGTTATTGACTAAAAACTTACGTTTTGCTAAGCGCGCGAATAACAACTGCAACGTCGACGACCGAAGTCTACGAAACGTGAGCTCGCACTGCCACAATAATGGCGCGGTCGTCAAGCCGCCGCGTTTGTGGCCTTGAGTTTGATGGAGCTAAGTATTTAGTAAAAGGGATGTGTCTTTACATGTCGATAACTACGACTTTTTAATAGTTGGCCTTCGAAGGAGCGTGGCCTTCCATGGTCCACCTACCTGTAGGTGGACCATGGAAGGCCACTCTAATGAGTAAACACTTTTTATTCGTTTATTTACTGGATAAATTAAGGAAACAAATTATTAAGTAATATTTTGTTTTATTGCGCACCATATAATTGACTTTCTTTTTACCTAACTTTAACCACTATTTATTAAATTTAAGTTTTATAAAGCTCTTCCAAATGGCCTTGCAAGGAACACGGCTCCAAACAAGGCCAATATTATACATCAGTCGTTAAACTTAAAAATAGAGTGGTAACAATATATATATCTGCTTTTACAAAAACTACATAATAAGCTCCATCATTTAAGCGAAACATTAAATGCTCAATTTATTTTAATCATCTATAAAAAACTTAATGAACATTACTTGAACACCATCGTGTAACTAAGAATATATTAATGGAAGTTATTTAAAAATAGTATTATTAAGTATCATATTAGTAACAAAGAACTTGCCAACGTGTTTTATAATAAAATTAAAAACTTTTATTTTCATCCAAAATGGCCTTCTTATGGGTCCGTTCTTTGTAAGGCCACAATGTTCCTAAGAAGGCCAAGCTAACAATAAAGTGTGACAATGACTTTTTCATATTAATTACTACAATAAAATAATAGAAACTACAGACTACTGTAATTATAAAAACTTATCATGGCACATAGTCAGTCTTGTAGTTAGGAATATTTAAAATCAACTAAGTATTCTTAAGATTAAAAGACGAAAATAATTATAACAAAATCAAGATTAATTTCGAAAACTAATTTAGAAACTAAAAAGATATTAACTTTGGATAGATTAATCACAATTTGGGCATATAAATATGAGATCTTTTTTAGTGAGACCCATACACTCCTCGTGATACCACTTTTGACATTGGGTACATTGCGTCATGTCTCTCATTTTACACTCGCCACATGCATGACAGTACCACTCCTTCTCTTCATCTTCTGCACTTTTCTTCTTCTCTATTTTCGATCTTTTATTGTTTTGTTTTGGTACTATTCTTTTAAGCTGTTTTACAGGATCATTTTTATTTTTGGTGTTCTTTTTTTGACCTTTTTTCATTGTAGACTTTCCATTTTTCTTACTTGTCGTTTGCTTCATCTTATTCTCTTTATCTCCAGTTTTAAATAAATCTTTTACTATTCGTTGTCCCTTATAGTTAATAGCTTTTTGCCGTGGACGTGAAGACTTTATCGTAGCGTAATTTGGAGTAGGCAAAAAAGTATGAAACGATTCTTCTTTATCCTTTATTAGCTTAATTAACGGCTCGTCATCATCTGAAGATATGGTCTCATGACTCTTTAGTTGAGCTTTTGTTTTAATTGAGCTTTTGTTTTGCACTAATAGTTTTTTTGGAGTGACTTCTCCTTTCTGTTCGAGATCATCATCAGATGAGGTAGAAAAGCTGTATAGATCCGAGACTTGAAGTTTAGACATGTAGTTTTCTTTTATAAATGATTCACCAAGATTAAAATCAAGATCAGATTCAGAGCTAGAACAGACGATATTTTGTTGCAAGCCAGACGTGCTCGGAAGAGGATTATCGCACAGAGATCGTTGAGGGTCATGTTTAGTATCTGCGTCGGTTTCAACGTGTCCTGAACTTACGTGGTGGCACTGATCATTTTCCATAATACCTAATTCTAAGTCTGAATCATCACTTGAAAAACTGTAAGAAACAAGAACTGGTTTACTTTTTGGTGTTGCAGCTGCAGATTTTGGCGACAATTCTGACACTTTCTTAACTTCAGACATAGGAGGCGAGACTTGAACAGATATAAGTGGTTGGTCCATCTGGTGTTGTAACATTTCCGATAAAGGTCTTTCAGTTACAATTGAAGGAGCATAAGCATCTTCGGGTATGACATCGGGATCTAAGGGGTATAACCCAGTGGCTTTAAAACCATTCGTTACATTGGTTTGAGTCATACTCTTTGGCCATGTTCGGGAGAAAATTTTGTTAAATGCAGCTTTGTTTAAAGTTCTCTCTTGAGAATTGCACAGGTAGTTTAGAACTTCCTCATCCCAGTGATGTTCGAAGGACCGATTCACTGATTTATCTAGAGGTTGGAGTTCGTGCGTCGTGTTTGAAAGTAAGCAGTATAGTACTATATTATTTTTATCTGATACTTCCAGAGCCTCATATGATAAATGACACTTTGCGCCATCAAAGATAAGTAGACACTTACCGGATACTTTATGTTGTGCTAAATGTTCAATGAACTCTACGAATAAGCTACTGGTCATGCTGCCTTTGGGTGCCATGCTTACCTTTGTTCCAGGTGGCAAATTCTCTGCTAATTCTGATCTGTGCCTAATCCCTTTAAAAATAATCATAGGCGGTATAGCAGTACCCACAGCATTTACGCACATTGCTATTGTTACGTTCTCGGCGTGTTCCGGAGCAACAAGATGTACTCTTTTATTTCCCCTTTCAGCCAAAACTACATTTTGTTTGTGGACCGTAATGCGACACCCTTTTTCATCCATGTTGTACAGACGTTCTGGATGTGCAATAATATCTAACTCTTCATAGAGTTTCTTCACTTCTTCAAAGTGGTGTTTAACAATAGGCTTATTCATTTTCTGAGCTCTAGCTGGATTCATTAACTGGGGTTTTCTTTTTGATATTGATGGGTTTCGAGATAAAAACATTTTAAGCCATTTGCGTCCAGCCATTCTAGTTGACATATTGAACGAGTGTTTGATTTTAAACCTCTCACAAAATAAAAAGGCTTGTTTTCTGATAAATTTAGGCGTAAGTGGTATACCCAGTTTTGCAAACCGTATGATTCGCTGCGATAAATCTTCTTCTAATTGTTTTGTGAGAATAGTCCTCTTCCCAATAATTTTAGCACTGTTACCGCTCAATATATGGTTTCTAAGAGTGCGTCTTGGAATATTGAACTTTATCGCTGCAGCATTTGTATTAAGTTTATTATTTTGTACTGCTTCCATGGCACGTCTTAAACTGTCTTCATCCCATGTACTACCTCTTTTTTTTCTAGGTTTTGACTCCGACATTTTTAAAATCTGAAATATTTGCATAAATTTAAATCATATGTTCCATTACCCACTTAATAAAATAATTATGAAAAAAAAATGTTATTCAATCCGAGTTGAAAAAGTTATAAACGCTTAAAAGTAAAAATGTTATTTACTGTACTTATTTATACTTTATGTTGTACTTATTTATAACTAAAAAGTAAATGTTCATATGTTCATGGTTTGTGAATGGTCCTTGTAAGGCCCATGTACCATAGCAAGGCCAACGGTCAAATTTTTGATTGACCTTATAAGGAACCACCGGCCATCCTAGGAACACTGCCAATATTTAAACTTAAATCGAGTTAAAACCATGTTTTTATTCTTTAGAAACCATAAACATAACCTTATACAACAATATACAGTAAAAAATATGAGATAATAATAGGTTATTGACTAAAAACTTACGTTTTGCTAAGCGCGCGAATAACAACTGCAACGTCGACGACCGAAGTCTACGAAACGTGAGCTCGCACTGCCACAATAATGGCGCGGTCGTCAAGCCGCCGCGTTTGTGGCCTTGAGTTTGATGGAGCTAAGTATTTAGTAAAAGGGATGTGTCTTTACATGTCGATAACTACGACTTTTTAATAGTTGGCCTTCGAAGGAGCGTGGCCTTCCATGGTCCACCTACCTTATATTATATTATGTTGCGAGTAATTAAAATAATGAGTAAGTAGAAGTCTAGACGACCTCATTAGTGTAGTGGTCCTAAGCGTGCCTGCTACGCTAGAGGTCTTGGGTTCGATCCCCAGGTCGAGCAAAGTGTTATTGGGTTTTTCTATGAAATTCTCAGTAGCAGCTCGGAGTCTGGTTTTGTGCCCGGATAATGGCAATAGGCTCACCCCTTATTACATGGAGCCTAAACATAGCGGCGAAGTGTGAGTGTAGGACATAAGTGCACATCTGCCTAACCCTTCGGGGAATACAGGCGTGATGGTATATTAAAAAATGCCAAATAATGTAGCGACAGTATTCACTAAAATCAAATTAGAGCTGTTGATGTAATCTATATTAATATTATCAAGCTGAAGAGTCTGTTTGGTTTCTTGAACGCGCTAATCTCAGGAACAACTGTTCCGATTTGAACGTTCGTTCAGTGTTAGATAGCCATTTATCGAGAAAGGCTGTAGGCTATATATATATATATATATATTTAAAGCTTACTAGCAATATGGGTCTCACATTACTAGTAATCTTGTTAACCCCTCGTACTAAGCTAAATGCTTGTTTTACGAATGGGTTCACGTCGGTAGTGCAATGGTGGGTTCGAACCGGCAACCACATGATCGCAAGTCCAACGCCCTAGCCATTAGGCTACCGCCGAGATTATATTATAGATATTATTAAGCAAAATGTTGCAAAAACGCACGCGGGCGAAGCCGTGGGCGGAAAGCTAGTCTCTTATAACATACCAACACTAATTCCTTCAAGACCTGATTAGGCCAGACTTGCGCATCTACAACATTATCTGAATGGACAGATATAAATCTAAGTTGTCGGCGCCACGAAGGCGGAACAATATGTTACAATGTTTATCTTTTGCAAAGGTTTTCGCTTTGTTAGTATTCTTAAGGTAGGACAATAAATAAGTATTGGGGGCTGTTTTTTTTACTAAAGAATAAATTACATTTAACATTACTCACTGGATACAAATAAATTTCCCCCCATCTGTGTTATGTTGTGGGTAGACATCCTATCCTTAATTCTACTTCCCTTAATTCTTATTCTACTTGCTTTAGAGTGACCCCATAAATCGCCTATTCCAAATTAAAGTTATAGAATATATAATGTACATACATGCACACACATACCAGACCATTTTCACTACACCACACACATCACAACTTACCACACACATCACACCACACCACATCACACTACCACACACATCACACCACATCACACAAGCTACCATACTTACCGGCACACTTTACTAAAACAACAACAAAAAGAATTGTATTATTTTGTTCTTAATATTTTATTGTCTGTTTACCTATTGTACCTACTTATTTAATTCCATGGTAGAACTCTCTCCATCTTTTAATTTTAAGTTTATTTTAAAATATCCGAACCAAAAACTGACTACTCCTAAACGAAACTATCTCCGTAAAATACACTAATTGTAAAACCAATCATAATGTTACCTAAATGTCTGGAAATGTAATTATTTTTGAGTAATAAATTTATTCTTATTCTTACTTCCTTTCCTATCCTACTAATATCCTACTTCCTACTAATATTATAAATGTAAAATTTTGTAAGGATTATTGTGTGGATGGATGGATGTTTAGTACTCTTTCACGCAAAAACAACTGAACGGATTTTGATGAAACTTTACAGTATTATTGTTTATACAGTAGAATAATATGTAGGCTTTAATTTTTAACGTATTTTCGTGAAATTCCCACAGAATTCATGGTCATCTTCAACCCATATATTGTCCCACTGCTGGGCATGGGTCTCCTCTCACAATGAGAGGGATTAGGCTGTAATCCACCACGCTAGCCTACTGCGGGTTGGCAGACTTCACACGCCGTCAAGAAAATCTCTCAGGCATGCAGTTTTCCTCACTCTGTTTTCCTTCACCGTTTAAGCGCGTGATAGTTAAGTATTAATACGCACATGACTTCGAAAAGTCAGAGGTCCCCACAGGATTGGGAAAATTCAATTCCACGTGGAGGAAGTCGTGGGCAAAAGCTAGCAAGGATATATTCAGGTACGCACGGCAATACGTCACACTATACAAATCCAGTTTACGCTGGCCTCTTATTGTACAGAAAGCCTTTACAATGCAAGATCAATCTATACTGGATATGTATAACTCCATGTGTCGCCATATGCCTTTTAAGCAATCTCAAATCAATATCACCTGCGACGTAATATACATCCTATCATCATCAGACATCATTGAAAATGAGCTGTGAGCGAATAAAAATGTACGATCCGAACCGCTCGCGATATATACTGAGCTTACGCTATCACAAATGACGTATTGACGTATTCACGGTTTCATGGCCGCCAAAATATGGCGGCCCGCGCCATGCTGTCACTTATCTCTGTGACGTCATGCGTATTGTTCCTTTTATTGTTGAAATCATTTCATCACAATTAACGTAGCAATTAACACAAATATGTGATGTGCTGCCAACCCGCAGTAGGCTAGCGTGGTGGACTATAGCCTAATCCCTCTCGTTCTGAGAGGAGACCCGTGCCCAGCAGTGGGACGATGTAATGGGTTGATGATGATGTGATGTGCTGGCTAGTTGCATACCAAACTCTTTTATTAACAGTACATTATTTTATTTTATTCTTCCATCTTGTTTGACTAAGTAACACTCAATCATTAACCCAATTCTGAAGACGTCTTATAAATAACATTTTTCAAAATTCTCTCACCTTTTCGAATAAACTACATCACTTCAAAAGATGCATTTGTAAGTAGCAAGCTGAAACTCCGAAATCGAATTTGCATTCGAGCTGCCAGCGTGCATGGTTAAGGTTGCCATCCGTCTAGTTTTTGCTTGGACATGTGTCAAGGATGTCCGTAACGAAGATTGGCTAAGGTTTTATATAATTTATTTTTATCATCATCATTATTCCATCGTCCCACAGCTGGACAAGAGTCTCTTCTCAGAACAAGAGATTTATTACTTGTCCCATTTTTGTCTGTCATTGTCATAATCAGATACATTTTTTTTTTAATTGTTTGACGTGACTTTATCCGAGTGAGACCAAATTCTACTCGCAAACTATTTTACTAATTATATTTATTTATTTTTTATTTAATATTATTCAGCTGAAGAGTTTGTTTGTTTGATTGTTTGCTTGAACGCGCTAATCAAAGGATCTACGGGTTCGATTTGAAAAAATATTTCAGTGTTAGGTAGCCCATTTATCGAGGAAGGCTATAGGCTATATATCATCACGCTAAGACCAATAGGAGCGGAGCAAAAATAAAAAATGTTGCAAAAACGGTAAAAAAATATATGCAGAAAAGCCGAGAAACCACACGGGCGAAGCCGTGGGCGGAAAGCTAGTTTTACTATATGGCAACCCTATCCGAAAGGTAGTGTTGCCCGTTTCTGTGCAAAAATACTTTAATTTCCGCGGGGACCCCCTGTTACCGAACGGAGTCGACGTGAATCATGTTTAGTTGGTTTATCATGTGTGTATAGGATACCGTTAGTAAAATTTTCTATTATAAATGGCTTTTTTGGGGTACCCAATATTCACAAGATGTACAAACTTTTACAATATCGTAAAGTTATTGGGATTTTTCTATATGATGTATCTACGCCTTAAATAACAACTTTTATACAGACATGTAACCCAGCGTTGTTGTGCCCGGTTAATAGCAAGAGGCTCACCCCCATAGGAGCTTAACATACCGAAATTTGGGTGTACATTAGTACACCTCTGCCTCACCCACTCACGATGTTTTGCTTCACCATTTAGGCGCGTGATAATTAATATTAGACTTGCGTGCCTTGGGTTTCAAATCAAGACCTTTGATTTGGATTTGGCAGTCCAATAGTCATATCGGTAGGCTATAGTGAGATCCATGCCCAACAGTGGGACAAATGATGTGTCTTAAAGACTTGAGTGATTTTGAGTATTCAGTTTTTTTGTTAATCAAATCGAATACCAGTGGACCACCCTATTTAAGATGCAAAGTTATTGGGTGAGGTCTAATACATCTCCCGAAAGGTGAATAAAGAAAAAAATATTATTTACTGTGCCTACAAGCGGGCAACATTTTCAACGTCGGCGATGTGTAGAATATTCAAAAAGTTTGGCGGGAAAAAGGTTTTATTCACATTTAATCTCGTTGTGGCGTACGGTAGATCCTTTACTCACACATAAATGTTGAGCAGGGAATAGGAATAAGGTAAGGTATACAAATATGTAGAATGTAGGTATGATTAAGAAGTACCGTTCGAAAAAAGATGACGTCATAACGATGACGTCGTTAAATTAAGTAAAACCCTGGTACTCAAAATTTTGATTTATATATGTATATATATATATATATTTTATTAATGATAGGCGTACGCTTGACCGCCAGTTCGACTGATGTTAAGCGATACTGCAATCTATGATGGAGCGCACTTGCCTAGGAGGAACCGATTCACTCGTGATTTAAAGACCCCCAGATTATAGCTATCGGGGAAGACCCACTCGGGAAGCTCATTCCACACTTCAGCGGTATGCATTATATTATCTTTGAATAAAAGTAAAATCACCTTCAACAAATAATAAAATGTCTAAAACAGTTTCGGAAGTTGGTGGCGAAAACAGAAGTTCCAGAAGATTAAAGCCAGCTATTTTATTTCAAGAAATCCACAAGGGGCACTGCTTCGCTAGAGGTCTTAACCCTTTGGGAAATACAGGCGTGATGGTGTTATGTATGTAATTATAAAATATATTTTTTTCTGGGCTATTGGTTCTGGGGCTATCATATATGAATGCAGAATAATGTCCTTTATGTACTTATTTGCGTAATTATTTTTTTTAAGTAGTGATCGGGTCAATCTGGAAGCGGCGCTAGTCTAATGGCTAGGGCGTCGGACTTGCGATCATGTGGTTGCCAGTTCGAAACTCACCCATTGCATTACCGACGTGAACCCATTCGTAATACAAGCATTTAGCTTAGTACGAGGGGTTAACACTAGTAATGTGCGACCCACATTGCTAGTAAGCTTTAAAAAAAAAAAAAAAATTGAGTCGTATATTACTAGTAGGTATTCTTGTTAACCCCTTGTGCTAAGCTAAACGCTTGTGTTAAGAGTGGGTTCACGTCAGGAATGTGTGGGTGTCGAACCAGCAAAAGGAAAAACCGGAAAAAGACAGCGTTGAAATAAGAATAGTATGAAAGCGGAGGTAGTCATTACCTCGCGCATCCACTGACGACAAAACATGTTGCAAACATCTATCTAATTCTCTAAGAGTGAGTGGGATAGGTAGCTGTTTGCAACATGTTTCGTCGTCAGTGGGAAAGCGGGGTTAGGCTACCTTCGCTTTAATACTATTCTTATTTCAACGTTGTCTTTTAGCAGTATAATTGGATTTTAGTAGACGCCATGATAAGTGTTTTGTCAACAGTCCTGTTTTTCGGTAAAATATTGCTAAACGTCATCCTTGTGTGTGTTACCTCAGAAACATGTTGGTAATGTATTATATTTGAGCAAGTAAATTTTGTATTTGAAGAATATTATCTTTTGGAAGGTCTATTAGTCATATACAAAGTGAAATTGTATTCGTGGACAACGATTGAACTGATTATTAATGATGAAGTGATATATTTTGTTTGTGCTTAACTTTAATGAAATTCCTTCAACTCGACCCACGCAGAAAACTGAAGAGAAATAGGAAGATGGATTATTCTAGGTACTTACTGGGTCCACCTCACCACTTTTATACATCTTGCTGCACTTGTAAAGAGTTTTTCACCAAAACATTTCTTATTTCACTCGCGAGCGGCCGCTTCGGATTTTGAATCGATGACAGACTTGACAGTTAGCGGAACAGTACACGCCATAGCCAAGAGAGGGCGTCAGTGAGGCTTGCTTTGTTGCTTGTTTGGGCGACCAAGGCGCGGAATTCGAATGTATGGGTTAGGGAAGGAATTGATAAAGGAAGTAGGATTCCACTTCCACTTGAGATAAACCAGTTATTTCATAAGATAATCTTTAAGATTTAGAATTTACGAGTAGGTAGGTATGCACGTTTGTATAGAATATTATACTAAGATGTGGATAGAATAGAAGTAGAATAGAATAGGGCATGTTGGTCAATTTGCACATCAGGTTTTATTGCTTACTCCAGGGTTTGTATTTCATTACACAACGACACAAATTCTTCACGAATTGAATGTATTCGAGTATATCTCGACTTGAACGCCGATACTTGAACCATTTCGTTGGATAAGTCGTTAAGGATTTAAATAGCTCGGAAGACATATTCGCGTTGTGATTGAAGGATTTTAAGGTTGCTTCCCTCCATATTTGCTCGAGTTAATGAAATAGGAAGGTAGGTTAGATAAAATATATACTGCACTCAACTTAGGTGAAATAATAATACGTAAGGTAACATTAGGTGTTTTGAACAACTGCTTATTGTGGTGAAGGTTTTCGATGAGTCTAATTTTATAAAAAAAAACTAGCTATGATAGTAATTTTTCAATACAAAACTCGTAGGTACAGTTTGTTCGAAATAAGTAAGCCGATCGGAAGTTGTCTGCAAGTGGTTTAGAAGTGGTAAATTTTAATAAAAAGAGTGGGTGTAAAGATACTTAGTCGTATTTATGTTTCACATTTCTAATTGTTTTGTTTAATAATTTTGATATTTATGTATTAAAACACTTAATTAAACGATTTTATCACCGCGGTAGTTCGGAACGGCTAACTTCCGATCGGCTTACTTATTTCGAACAAACTGTAGGTATCTAAGATTTCCAAGAAACGATTCGGTAGGTAGAGGGTAATACGACTAAATAAAGATGACTCGTGAATCGGAATAGTATTTCTGGCCGTATAACCACCACTATTTGGAGGGTTAATACTTTTACAATGAAAAATGTAGTTTATGGCTAATTCTCCGAGTTTTCGATCAAAATTGAACCTGAGATTAGCTGCACACTGATAATACCATGTATCTGCGCTCGAAACGGACCAAGATTTATGTTTGTGCTTAACTTTAATGGAATTCCTTCAACTTGATCCAGGCAGAAAACTGTAGAAAAATAGGAAGATGGATTATTCTAGGTACTTACTGGGTTCACTTCACAACTTTTATACACCTTGCTGCACTTGTAAAGAGTTTTTCACCAAAACATTTCTTATTTTACTCGCGAGCGGCCGCTTCGGATTTTGAATCGATGACAGACTTGACAGCCAGCGCAACAGTTCCCGCCATAGCCGTGAGAGGGCGTTAGTGTGGCTTACTTAGGTTTATGGGCGACCAAGGCGCGGAATTTGAATGTATGGGTTAGGGAAGGAATTGATAAAGGAAGTAGGATACGTTTTCAAGCATGTTCATATTTATATCTGTAAATAGATCATTAGTACAGACACTTTCACAAGTCAATGTTTAACATTTTTTTTAAATAGATGGCGCTGTCTTTTTCTATCTGCCGACCTCTGAAAAGCAAAGCCGGAACATACTCAGAGAATCATGGTCTCTTTTAAAGTCCAGACAATAGTGATATCATAGATATCCGAGTTTTACAATGTAGGGCAAAATCTGAACAGGCCTTTTGAAGATCTAGTACTTACTTGTTATATAATTTCAACTTATATTTGCAAATAAATATTTAAAAAATCGTCGTGCTGCTGAAAAACTGTCTCTAGTGGTCCTAGGCCCGACTGCTACGCGTTCCTGGGTTCGATCTCCAGATCCAGTGAAGTGTAATTAACTGTATTTTTTTTCCATATTTCAGGGTGGCTCTCATAATTATTATTCATTTATTTAAGAAATATTATTTCTTTCTTAAATAAAACATTGGTTAGGAAGATAAACATTAGTTGTTAAGTTTATCATATTTTAAAAAATAATAATCGGAATTTTATTTTTATGTTTCAAATTGATGTTTTAAAATTTCTAAAGTCGGTTAAAAATTGTAGAACCAGGTTTCAATTTCATTCTTAAATAAATATACGGTTGCGCAATTTTCTTGCAACCATAAAGGGAATAATATTTGTATAACACAGCATTCTTACACGGATAGGGTGACAACGTTTTTGTTTTGTAAAATACTTAATTAAAGTTGGTTGGCAGACTTCACACCAGTCCAGAAAATCTTTCCAAAATGCAGGTTTCATGACGATGTTTTTCTTCACCATTGTAGTGCTTGATAATTAACTATTACTACGCACATGACTTCAATAGTGGAAAGTCCATGTTCATATTACTAGGCTATAATGCTAAAAACAAGGTTACGAAAAAACTGGCCAAGTGCGAGTCGGACTCGCGTACGAAGGGTTCGTACCGTTATCTATAAAAACTTGTTGTTTGAGAGCCCCCATTAAATATTTGTTTTATTTTAATTATTTATTTTTGAAGTGGATATATAACTAAATATTCTGTGAATGTTTCGAGCGTCTACCTGTTGCCGTTATCAATATCGAGCAAAATCTACCAAAAAATAACGTTTGTTGTTTGGGAACCTCCTTAAATATTACTTTTTATTATATTTTTTTGTATTTGTTGATAAAGTGGCGAAAGAAATAGGTATATCATCTGTAAAAATGTCAATTGTCTAACTATCACGGTTCATGGGATACAGACTGGTGAGAGACGGACAGACAGACAGTGGAGTGCCGTTTTTACCCTTGCGGTACGGAGCCCTAAAAATTGTCCCAAAAATCTCAGCTCAGCGCTACCCTATGGTCTCCCTACATCCTGTTGTATTGGTTTGTTTTTACAATCTCGATTACATTAGCCTTTTTTGCGCTCTTCGCTCCAATAGAATGCTATTTTATTTTTCCACATCATACCCATCAGATAATGCTACGTCTGATAGGATATAATCATCAACCCATATATTGTCCCACTGCTGGGCACGGGCCTCCTCTCACAATGAGAGGGATTAGGTTGTAGTCAGTGATAGGATATAAAGGTGATCAATTATAATGCTGCCTCATTAGTCTAGTGGTCCCAAGCGTGACTGTTACGCTAGAGGTCGTGGGTTCGATTCCCAGGTCAAGCAAAGTGTTATTGGGTTTTTCTATGAAATTCTCAGTAGCAGTTTGGAATCTAGCTTTTCGCCCGGTTAATGGCAATAGGCTCTCCCCCTGTTACATGGGACCTTAACGTACCGGCGAACTGTGTACATTGGTACACCCACAGTTCGGGGAGTAGAAGCGTGATAGTATGTTTTGTTAATTATAATACACAGATATTAAGATTCCCATGACTAGACATCACCATTTCGTCTATCTTTTTTTTTTTATGGGATAACTCGGCAAACGAGCAGGCGATCTACCTGATGGTAAGTAGTCATCGCCGCCCATGAACATCTGCAAAACCAAACGAGTTGCAGATGCGTTGCCGAGCCTATTTAGGGAAAGGGAGGGGAAGGAGAAAAGGAGAAGGAAGGGGATTGGGGGAGGAATTGGGCCTCCAGCCCTCTCGCTCACCGAACGAAGTGCAGTAACGAAACGCTACTACTCGGACGTCGGTCTTCTGCGAGAGTGTGGTACTTCCCCGGTCGAGCCGGCCCATTCATGCTGCGAACAGCGTGGCCCTACCACAACACTATCTAAATTAATATTAAAAAATGGAAAGTTACTCGGCTCTGTTTGTTCTTTTGTTTATAACGTTTTAAAGCCTACGCCTGAGGCCGCATTTTTCTTTCACTATGAAATTTTCTTTCAATAGAAAATTCATATCTTTGTGATTGTTTACCATGTTTGTTTATTATTTATTTACCCAACTTAGTAAATACCTTCACTTCCGGAGAAACGAATGCATTTGATGGTTATAACTAACTTGTAACTGGCGAAGAAAAACTTAGGTATGCAGTGAGCTTTTATTATTGTGCTCAAGTAAGTGACATTTAAGTTTTTATTGAGCATAAAGTTTCTTTAAACCAACCTATTCATCATCACTACATAGTATTAAACAAAGTCGCTTTCTCTGTCCCTATGTCCCTTTGTATGCTTAAATCTTTGAAACTACGCAACGGATTTTGATGCGGTTTTTTTTAATAGATAGAGTGATTCAAGAGGAAGGTTTATATGTATAAAACATGAATATTGTAGTTCAGAAAAGCCGAGAAACCACGCGGGCGAAGCCGGGGGCGGAAAGCTAGTTCAAATATAATTTTAAGCAAAATACTTTTTTTTTTCTGGCAAATTGCTACTTTAATTTGTAGACGCTTTGCTTATATTTATAATTAAGAATTTAATTACTAGCCCCCGTATTCTTAGATTCAAACATATAATTTCAATCATCTAATAAATCTACCTACCAATTACACGTACCTAAGCCTTTTATTTTTTATGATAACAATATTAATATTATTATAATTCTGTATCCTGTGTCAAATCATGATTAGATTTATATGTCTTTATAAAAGAAAAATCTTACATACCCTGCCTACTCAAATAATAGGTAATACAGCAGATATTCTTGTATATACGTATTAAGGGGTGCCACAGGGGAGACAATTACGTAGAGAAAATGTAATACATACTTAGGTTGCGCCACCCCTGTTTTTTCTCGAAATTTTTCTTTGTTTTTTCTTTACTTTGGAGCGCAAAGGTTATTTGTTTTATTTACTTATTTTACGAAAAATACTTTCTCGTACCTACTTATTTCTTAATTTAAATTTCTAAATTTCTTAAGAAAAAAACCGCAAAGCCATCAGTCCCGACTATCATGCGAACACCTAAAACTATTGTTTGTCGTAATCAGAAACTCAAAAATCTGACTACCATTACAGATAATATATCATACATACATACATACACTCACGCCTTTTTCCCACAGGTGTAGGCAGAAACTATGGACTGCCACTTGCTACGACTCTTGCATATCTCTTTCGCTTCTTCCACATTCATACATCTTTTCATACACACGCGCCGGTTGCGAGTACTACGCACCTGACCTTTTTGGATATCTTTAGATTATTAGTACCTATTTCCTAAAAAAATAGATTGTGGAGGTAGTTGCCGCTTCGGGTAAAACATTGATTTACTGCCGCATTTGGTTAGGCTGGTAGCCAACCCCACACTTGGTCAAACACTAAAAGGATGATAACCATGACAAAATACATCTTTGCCCTAACGTAACCTAAGTATATTATGTTAAAAGTTTCACCCAAGATTCTCAGATCAAATAAAAAATTAAGATGGAACTTTGCGAACAAAGAAGTGAGGCCGGCTAAAACTACGCCATGCCGTGAACAACACACAATTACACGCACACACGTATACCGAAACTACGCCTTACCTTGTCTGTCGAGCTATCGAGCTATCGAAAGCTCGACTGACAAGATAAGGCGTAGTTAAGTAATACATAATTATGTGCGTGTAATTGTGTGTTGTACACCGTTAGGCGTAGTTTTAGCCGGCCTAACTTCTTTGTTCGCAAAGTTCCATCTTAACCTTTTAATTGATCTGAGGCCCTAATGTAACCTAAGTATATTATGTACAGTTTCACCCAAGCTGTAGAAAGATTTTATATAAGAAAAGCTAGGGCGACTTACTTGACTAAACGTCGTCGGCTTCATACCTAGGTACAGTCGCCAGCAGGTCAAGGTATACAAATCTGACAAATTTCTCCAAATGATTTTAAACCTTAAGTTGTTGAAGATAAAGTTCAAAATCAACTGAGAAAATTTGACATTTTGTGGTAACAAGAGGTGCTGGCCACCGTACAAAAAAAAAAACATAACTTACCATCACGCCTGGATTCCTCGAAGGTTAGGCAGAGGTGTACTAATTTACACCCACACTTCGCCGGTATAAACCCAATAACACTGCTCAACCTGGTAGCAATCGCGCTCAAGACCAGACAAATGAGGCAGTCACCTCCCTATGATCTAATAATAATATATCATAATATCCTAAATTAATTTCATTTATTTACAAGTAAATAATGTACAGTTTGTTTCATAGATTGTTGAACACGAGTAAGCAATAAATAAATTTATTAAATAATAGAAATGTACTCTGTCTATACGACACAGCAAGTAAATAGAACTTTAGCATTTATCTTAATGGCAACAGAGTTTATTATAGCTATTGTTTGTTTTATTTTATTAGAATCTCAATCAGCCTATATACTGCTAGGGATGCATTAATTTTCATTTTGGAAATTTTGTTTCATAACATCACGCCAGTGTTACTGAAGGGTTAAGCAGAGGTAGACTAAATGTATGCATAATGAATGAAAGAAAAAATATATCTCAGACAGAATTGGAACTTGCGCAGATTAATTAATAATCAAGCGGCGGTAGCCTAATGGCTAGGGCGTCGGACTTGTGATCATGTGGTTGCCGGTTCGAAACTCACCCATTGCACTACCGACGTGAACCCACTAGTAACACAAGCATTTAGCTTAGCACGAGGGGTTAACAAGATTACTAGTAAAGTGTGTACCACATTGCTAGTAACCTTTTTAAAAAAAATAAAAAATAATAATAATTACTTTACTCTATTTTACTTATCTATATATAGAGGGATGCAAGTTAAATAAATTAATCTATATAAATAAAAACGAATCGCCACATGATAGTGGTGCTAAACGCAAAACTTGAGAACGGCTGGACTGATTTTTTTTTATTATCTTCCTTAAGACACAAAAAATGCGTAGAAAATTGGAAAATATCAGAAAACGTTAACAGCTTTATTTTTTTATTATTTATCTTGTTGAAATAAAATATTCATAGCTAACACAGGACAACGTCTTTCGTCTGAGCTAGTTTTTAATAAATTTATTACATAAAAAAATAATTCCATGTAATAAATTTATTTGACAGCCTTTACACTTCACAGGATAATTAGTACAAAATAATTACAACCGCTGTCACGTTTAATCTTACCACTATTATGAGCTCACAATATCTTAATTAATATGGGAATAAAGCCCAGAGATGTTTGGCCTTAATACTCAGTGTGATAGAACTTAGAAGTTAGAGATGAGTGAGTAAATGAAGTGATAATGTTTATGGGAATGCCGCAATTAACACACGGGCCTGTATTCTCCGTAGGATTGGGTAAAGGTTCATCGTTGTTAACTAAGAGTTTGCCGGTATATTTTATGTTCTAGGTGATAGGGAACAAAACTAGTGCCATGAACCAACCAACGCGGGTACTGAGAATTTATTGATAGCTATTGGCGTATATGCGTGAGTATAATTATGTTAACATGCTAAAAAAATCGTTAAATATACATTACGTGCCGGGAAATGTGTCAAAGTTAACTTGCAAGATTTGATTACAGACAGAGAGACAACACGGGATAAGCGAAACTTAATAAAAACTTGTAAAAAGAACTGAATTTTTCACAGGATAGGGCGAAAAGTAGTACAAAAAAGTTCTATTCATTCTTCTGCTGTGCACGTTATCCTATTATTTCGGTGCCTGCCAAATGGATTATAAGAACTCCATTTATTTGCTAATCTTTGTTACGAAACGTAGGCTTTAAGTGAAATTCTGTAGGAAATGAGACGGTTTGTAATTACTGCGCGCTCCAATACTCGAGTTCTTGAGGAAGTCTTAGAGAACGAGGTCATTAGTGGTCGTAAATTGTTTTCTTTTTTAATTTAAACTATCAATGGAGGTTTTATTCTTCTTTTTTGCTAGACAAACTCTTTATACAACATTTTCTTAGTCTTTGGTTCGGTTCCAGTTTAACCAGACGTTGTTAAATATCAGTATTTTATACTTTATTAATAGCAACTGCGAACAGATCTCCGCAGGCCAAATTTTCATAAATTATGCTATTTTAGTGAAGTGATTTTTGAGTGTCAAAGAAATAATAAAAAAAAATATAAATGTAAATTTCGACCTGGCGGGTGGGAGTCGCGGTGGCTTAGCGGTCATAGCGTCTGGGGTACTTAACCAGGAGACGCAGGTTCGAATTTTGCCCGCGGTCGACTTTTTCCTTCACTAAAATAACTTTACAATCTTTGCAAGGGAAATGCCAAAAAAATACAAAAAGGTAATTTTCATAAAGTAGTTTCATTCTTCCGACCTCTTTTAAAAATTGTCATGCGACATGTTTGGCATAGTGGCTGAGCTATTTGCTTCTACGTCACGGCTTGTGGGTTCAGGCATGGAATAAGTTTTTATGGTGGTGTTTCTGAATTTCGGTGTATGTGCATGTGAAAATTTGTGCTTTAAACAAAAAAATCTTACGGAACCAAATTCATATTTTGTGAGAGAATATTTTTTATAAAGTAGGTAAACAAAATCATAGGTGTTCGTATGGCAAGCGGATCGACAGCTTTATGTGGTCTCCAAGCCATAGAGCCCCACTCAATTCTTACAATGGGCATCCATCCATAGGCTACAGCGAGCGTACCTTTACGTAAACAGAACTATACTTACGTACATACATACATACATATTGTCACGCCTATCTCCCATGGGGGTAGGCAGAGACTATAGATTTCCACTTGCTACGATCCTGGCAAACTACTTTCGCTTCATCTACATTCATTAATCTCTTCATGCATGACCGTCGGTTTAGGGTGCTCGGAACCTGGCCTTTTTTAAGAACATCCGCAATTTGGTTGCGGTGCGTTCGCCGAGGTCTTCCCCTTCCAACTCGTCCATCCATACTCACCATATATACGTGTTTCGTCAATCTCCGTTCATCCATTCTCTCTACATGACCAAACCATCTTAAAATACCTTTCTCAATCCTTGTTACTACATCTTCTTTCACTCCACAGCGCTCCCTTATCACACTGTTTCTCACTCTATCTTTTAGCGTAACACCACACATACTTCTCAAAGCTCTCATCTCTACAGCATTTATTCTGCTTTCATGTTTCATGTTATATTTACGTACCCTAATGTAAACAGGTGGTCAACTTACGAGTACCTATATCTATTGAAACAATTACAGATCCTGTCGGGCGCAGAATAGTTAAGTAGGAGAGAGGAAGGAATAATCAATGTATAGTTATTACCTAGCGGCGCCGAAAATAGAACAATTAAATATAATTTATCACTCCAAAAAAGTCGTGGGGACATTGCTGTCAGTTGACCCACAAGTGACCTTCAGCATCCAAGGCAGTTGCTCGAACAAAGGACACAATATCTTTAAGGTCAGCATTTGAAATTCAGAACAACGAGTGACAAATGTCTTAGTGTCTAATCGTTTTTCTATTAGCACCTTTGTGAAGTTCCGAATGACGTAAGAATGGGAAGACAGTTAAGGGGGCCTAGAATGTCACATTTTCAGTATCGATATCGAAGTTAGATATCCGAAATGTATGGATTTGACATAACTTCATCACGTGACATATCGAAAGGTTATGCCAAATTCATACATTGCGGATATCTAACTTCGTTATCGATATGAAAATGTGACTTTGTCTTGACTTTTCTTTGACTTGCCCAAAAGTCATGGAAATTTCATTTTTGTAGAACTGGGAAGACATTTAAAGTCATAGAAACTTCATTTTTGGAACGAAGTTTGGTGGCGCGGTAGGCTTTGCCGCGTCCCAATCATGTGGATTGGCAGATGGGGGGTTTGAATAGTCCCCTCAATAGTGCCAGAGATTTGTGTTCACACGCCTACACATCAAGATATTATATAAATCCAGTTTACGCTAGTCTCTGATTGTATGGTAACCCAATAAGGCTCGCCCCTATTACATGGGAACTAAACATACCGGCGAAGTGTGGGTGTAGTACACCTCTGCCTAACCTTTCGGGGAATACAGGCGTGATGGTATGTTTATTGTTAAGATTTTATATTAAACCATTGAAAAATCGCCAAATGTTGAAATTTACAACATTGAAAATAGTTCTTTGTTTAAATATCAGAATATCGTTTTAGGCGTCGCAATGACAAATCATTTTATTACAATAAAAGAAAATGGCGTTCACCAAGTACAACCAATTTGAAATTCTCTTTATGTCGGAACAGCAGGCGAGCATCATTGTAATATTCAACGTTAACTTGTGCAATACTGCGGTTAGATATAACTTGCAGACTGGATCTGACCTCAGCTAACTACAGCTGCAAACACTTCACTGCAAGAAAAGATAACTTGCAATCTTTACTCCACTACGTTTAGCAAAGGTATGTATGTGATATTACATACCATTACACCTGTATATCCTGAAGCGTTAGGCTGAGTATGAGTATGGAGGGATTACTCCTCTTGTAATATTTTTATTGGCTTTTTTTTAATTAGGTTACTAGCAATGTGAGTCGCACATTACTAGTAATCTTGTTAACCCCTCGTACTAAGCTAAATTCTCGTATTGCGAGTGGGTTCACGTTGGTAGTGCAATGGATGAGTTTCGAACCGGTAGCCACATGATCCCAGGTGCGACGCCCTAGCCATTAGGGTACTGCCGCTTCCAATTCAATATAGCAATGAAGCATACGGGTCACTTGACAGCAAGTAGCAACCGCAGCTTGTGTGTGAACATTTTCCCAGTCATTAAGCTCGCTACATTAACCGGTAGGTACAATATTAATGGTCATCATCATCATCAACCCATTACATTGTCCCACTGCTGAGCACGGGTCTCCTCTCAGTACGAGAGGGATTAGGCTATAGTCCGCCATGCTAGCCTACTGCGAGTTGGCAGACTTCACACACCATCGAGAAAACCTCTCAAGCATGCGGGTTTCCTCAGGATGTTTTTCTTCACCGTTTAAGCGCGTGATAAATCATTATTAATACGCACATAACTTCGAAAAGTCAGAGGTGCGTGCCTTGGATTCGAACTCGAGACCATTGACATGGCAGTCCTATGTTCATATCACAAAGCTATCACTGCACACGGCTATCCTCTTGTTATAATATGGCAATAAAGGTGACCTCACCTGAATTTCTCAGTCATTTCGCTTGCTACCTTTTAAACCGGAACACAATAATGTTCGCACATTATTAGCAGTAAAATATCGATGGTAGAAACCCAAGTAATCTTAGTAGTAGTTAGAGTTCTACATCACCAAAATCATTCAAAACACACGCTAAATGCAGCCCCGCCAGCCGTAATGAATGACCTCTTCCGACGACTATCCCAATGGACGGAAATATACACGCTTGTTTCAATTTCCAACTTTTTCTAAATACTCCCCAACGGTTTGAAAAATCCTCTGCGAAATTTATAAAATGTCTCAATTTCCGCTATCCCTTGGTATTGTAATTCTAAACAACGCAATTTGGTCCCTAATTGGGAATCTCTTGGGGATGAAAGAAAACGAAGGAACGAAATTGAAGGAACAGGATGGGATGAAATAAATGAAATTTTGATAAAATATGAATAAAAAGTGCGGTCAAAGCCAGGACATGTCCATTAAACTTTAAAAAAAGAATATAGCGCTTGATGATACGATCCGATGTACGCTGGACGGAACCGAACGTATAGAGAGGAGTTATAAAACTTTATCCTTACGTGATGATTTCTATCAAGCAACTCCTGGTCTACCGCAAGGCACAATAATGAACTACATTCCAAAATTGAATTAATACTGGCGGTCTAAAATAGCCACATTAGCAATTCTTCGGGAATCAATTTGTATTTTAGAATTCATTGCAGATCATTAGTTGACAGAAATAATTTACGGTCTTTAGAATATGTTTACTTTAGATAAATAATATAATAAATACAACATTAAAATCATTTCAATAATAAGGAATAAATTTAAATTTTATGCTGGACAGTGAGCGTAATGTAGCAGTTCGTGACGTCACTAACCAATAATCATCATCATCATCGTCATCATCAGCCCATATTCATCTACTGCTGGATATTGGCCTCTCCTAGAAAACGCCACAGAGCCCGATCTTCGGCATTCCTCATCCAGTCACTGCCAGCTGCCTTCCGCAGGTCGTCGCTCCATCTGGCCGGCGGGCGCCCTACACTACGTTTGCCTAACCAATGTGCCATACAAATTTTAATCTCAGTTACTAACAATCCTTTTAAGGGAAAAAGACAGAGCTTCTCAAACCTCACCGAAAACTTAAAACGCTTACATCTTAAGCCGGTTTAATATTTTTTTCAGAATACGAATTATATTTTTTACTAAACTTGAAATTCAACATCAGCGAACTAGGTACCCTATTCTTCTGGACTCAATTTAAATCTTAGACTTTTTGAAAGAGAATCATAAATATGTTTCATCGAAATCGGCCTTTGTAATCCTGTTGGCGTTGACTGGATTTGACCAGCAAATTTATGACGTTTAAATAAAACTATCTTTTACAGATTTTGTCGAATCATTTGGATGTATTTCAAGAACCTTATATAATTACGATTGATAGATTTTCTTGACAGCGTGTGAAGTCTGCCAGCCCGCAATAGGCTAGCGTAGCTGCGTAGTGGACTATAGCCTTATCCTTCTTATGCTGAGAGTCCCCTAGCAATTCGAGGAATGAAAGACCTATGCCCAGCAGTGGGACAATTTAATGGGTTGATGATAATTATAATTACATCTTGATGTACCACAGCGGCAGCGTACCCACGAATATCAATGCTGTAAAGCACGTGGAATTTCAGGATTCAATAATGTGACATAAACATTCCATCGCGCCTGTATTCCCCGAAGGGTTAGGTAGAGGTATACCAAAGTACACCCACATTTCGCCGGTATGTTTAGGTCCCATGTAATAGGGGGCGAGCCTATTACCATTAAACGAGCATAAATCTAGACTCCAAGTTGCTACTGGGGATTTTATAGAAACAACTCAGTAACACTGACCTGGGGATTGAAGCCAGGACCTCTAGCGTAGCAGTTGCGCTTAAACCACTAGACTAATGAGGCATATGAATATAACTCATTTTTTTTTCTATAATTGGCAATAATGACTGGCAAAGACGTAGTGACGTAGGTCTAAGATATTCATTAATCTTATGACGTAACGTTATCTTTAAACGAAGCTGTGTGCCTGCGATGAGTTTATGTTTCTCAATTCTGTGGGAATTTCCCCAATATCCCATCTTAGGTTTTAGTAGTTGAAATCCATTAATTTCTTATACATATTGCTAAAAGAGATGTATTTTTTTCTGGTAAAGTGGAAAAACGAACAGACGAAAAAAAAAACTACCTTTTTTGAAATTTATTAATCTTCTTGGCTCTCATGTTTTGTTCCAATTTTTATTTGAGAAGGCTGTAAGATTTGTGTAATTATGTATACTGGAAGGAACAGTCTCCTGAGATACAGGCTAACAACCTAGTTCAGGAGACAGGGCTTTTATGTAACTGTGTACTTACTTTGTTTTCAATAAAGCAATTATTATTCCATTTATTTAATCTTCAAGCATATCATTACATTTTTAAATATTTTTATAAAATACAAGAGAAAATAAAAACATTCAAAAATATAAAAATAGTGATCAACCGGCATGGGGAACAGGGTCCAAGCTACCGGTGGTTAGGGCCCCAGTGACAGGAACTTCCTCACGATACGCGCCGTATCAAGAAGTACTGCCTTCTGAATCAGGCCCTTAACCCAGCCACCCAACTCGAGCCTCCTGAGGTGTTGTCGAGGATCTTGGCGATAAGTCCATTGACCGTAACGACCATCGGCAAAATGATGGCCAAGTCCACATCCCACATGGCGACCACCTCGTGAGCAAGGTCGAGATATTTCAACTGCTTCTCTCTCTCAGCCTTCACGAGGTTCTCGTCATGCGGGACGGTGACATCGATAATCACAATTATTATTATTATTAGAAGAGCCATCTGATGGTTACTTATTGCAGCCCATGGACTCCAGATTCACTGTTGCGTTACCGAGTCATGAGAATAGAAGACTACCAGAGCCGCAGCAACCAAGATAAAGGTGCTTTACGACCTTCTCTGACGTAAGAGTCGTCATCCTCTCATAACCAAAAAGGTCCTACCACCAAGTAAGTCAACATTAAATCCTGGGTATATTTTAGACTTTTTGAGCTTACTAGCGTGGGTCCCACATTACCTACTAGTATTCTTGTTTCTCGTACTAAGCTAAAATGCTTGTATTACGAGTAGGTTCACGTCGGTAGTGCAATGGGTGGGTTTCAAACCGGCAACCACATGATCGCAAGTCCGACGCCTTCGCCATTAGGGTACCGCCGCTTATAAACTTTTTGTTATAATAAAATTTTGAGAAATAGTGTGATAAGGGAGCGTTGCGGTTTAAAAGATGATATAGTGACACGCACTGAGTATGCTGAGATGATTTGGTCATGTCGAGAGAATGGATGAAAGGCAATTTACGAACGGAATTTATAAAGCGAATGTCAGAGGAGCCGCTGGGAGGGGACGCCCTAGAAAGACATACCATGACCTTATTGGTGAGATCCTTCATAAAGGTCAGGTGCGTAGTACCCGCAGTCGGCGCATGTGTATGACAAGATGTATGAATGTGGATGAAGCAAAAGAAGCATGCAAGATTCGTAGCAAATGGCGTTCTGTAGTTTCTGCCTACTCCTATCGGAAAAAGGCGTGAGTGTATGTATGTATATTGTAATAAGAGGCAACAATTTTAACAAAAAACCTGCGTTACGGTTTAAATGGAATAAACTAATGACTGCCTCATTAGTCTAGTGGTCCTAAACGTGACTGCTACGCTAGAGGTCCTGGGTTCGATCCCCAGGTCGAGCAAAGTGTTATTGGGTTTTTCTATGAAATTCCCAGTAGCAGCTCGGAGTCTGGATTTGTGCCCGGTTAATGGCAATAGGTTCGCCCCCTATTACATGGGACCTAAACATACCGGCGAAATGTGGGTGTACTTTAGTACAACTCTGCCTAACCCTTCGGGGAATACAGGCGTGATGGTATGTAACTAAGCGCATTTCTAAAGTTTGTCTCCGCTTAACATAAGCCTAGGTCTTATAACAACATACAGCGACATCCCTTTCTCTATCGAATCAAAACGATCGCAATAACGGTACGACTTCAGGTCTCAAACAGAACTAACTACTTTAGAACACTGTGACGGAATTAATTTTATTTCAACTTGAATGGAAAACTTCTCTACACCGTCTGCGGTCATTGCTTGAAACATTACTTCTATTTAATATTGTGTGGCGAGGGAGGGATTTATATCTTACAGATGGCTGTATTGATAGCTTTTCAGAATTGATCTTAAAAATATTAGATAAATAAAGGAGTGAATTAAAATAATATCACCGCATTAACAAATACTGTTCCGGCAAGCAATAATAATGTGCTAACATTATTATTTTGTGGTTTGAAGGGTAATCTAGAAGTGAAATTGCCGGGCAAAGCAGGCTTAGCAACTGAGATGACAATGCGCTAGTGATACTGGTGGTTCTTCTATCTTGAGACGTGCGGTTCCGTCCGTCGCAGTTTGGATATTATTGTGAAGTATTGGCCGCCATACTTGTTTACATCAGTATACAAGGTTAATTTTTGTTTACCCTAAAGCCGAAACACCCTAGCTTTTATTTGATTTGGGAAGTAAGAAAAAAACATAAAATAAAAAAAAAAAAATTAAAACTCACGTGGTGAGCTCAAAAGTTTATTTATTTATTATTATATTTTTTTTAGTTTGTCCTAAATTATGACAAACTAAACAAAATTGGTAAATTACCAATTTACTTAATTTGCGCGGGTGAGTACGAAGAAGCTAAGGACGCCGGGCGGCGCAGGCGAGTGATTGACCACCCCGTTCGGTGTTTCTTGCGCCGATTTTCGTAATAAAAATGTATGTCTAACTTGAATAATTTTTAACATATTTTGGGACAAAGATATAACATAGGCTGAAAACCATTGCAATCGATTCTGTTACTAATTCTGAACAAACTACTTTCGGCTTTCGGGTACACAAAAACTAGTGTCCGGTATAGTTAATACTCAATACTCAATACATTTATTGCACTCCACAAGTAAAAACAGCTGTTACAATCGTATAATTTAGGAATCATGTGTGGGCCTATGTATGTTAGTTATGAATGTGACGTTCGATTCCGTCCAACATAGTTTGAATATGCTTGTCACCATACTTAGTTTTTTAATGCGCGAGGAACTTTGTTCCTGATTGTACCCACAGACCGCACACATTTTTTAAAATGTATTTTATTTTCCTCTCATCTTTAGATATTGGCTGAATAACTTTATGAAAGTATGAGCAAGTAAGTATTGTGAAGTAAAACTCTGAAGTTTATTTTACCTGTAACGAAGATACCAAAGTGCTTTGGCTTGTATAAAAAGTTAGTCCTTTTGTATTTTCGAAAGATAAGAGAAATTTTGTTCGTTTTCATCCGAGCATAAATCAGTTTAAATATAAATATTTTGGACAGTGAGCTTCATCATACTTCGGTACCTAGTGGTTTTAACTTCCTGTTTTAGAATGATTGAGAAGTGATAATATATATATCTAGGTACGTTTTCATATAATTGCAACCACTTGTTTTGTTTGTTATTTACAAACAAACAATCGAGCGAGATTTTAAACAGACGAAATATTATGGACCGGCAATGAAATTAACGAATTGAGTTTTAGCATTACACACAGTTTTGTATGGTAGATAATAGCCGAGAAACCACGCGGCCAAAGCCGTGAGCGGAAAACTAGTATGTTTTATACAATACTAGCTTTCCGCCCACGGCTTCGCCCGCGTGGTTTTTCGGCTTTTTTGCATTTAAATTTTCCCGTTTTTGTAGCATTTTTCATTTCTGCTCCGTTCCTATTGGTCTTAGCGTCATGATATATAGCTTTTAGCCTTCCTCGATAAATAAGCTATCTAACACTGAAAGAATTTTTCAAATCGGACCCGTAGTTCCTGAGATTAGCGCGTTCAAGTAAACAAACAAACTCTTCAGCTTTATAATACAATAATAATACAAAGTATAGAAGTATAGATATTAGCCTGTAGATAAGGTATTTATACCTATGGGCCATTGATGTCTGAAAATAAATAATTAATATTAGGTTTAAAATGTTAACAAGTAAATTAGGTAATAATTGTTCAATTTACGAACATGTCAGTTGAAGGTCTGTCTAGTATAAGAAGTCTCTTGCGGGCATGTCTACATGCCAGTATGAATGGGTCCGCACGACCGGGGAAGTACTACCCTCCCACAGAATATCGACGGCAAGTAGCAGTATGCATACTTTTGCGTTTCGTACGGTGAGTGTGGAGCGCCGGAGGCCCAATTCCTCCCTCAGTCCCCTTCCCTTTACTCCTTCCACTCCTTTTTCCTTAAATAGGCTCGGCAATGCATCTGCAACTCTTTTGGTTTTACAGATGTATGGGCGGCGATGACTACTTACCATCAGGTAGCTCGCCTCGTTTGCCGAGTTATCCCATAAAAAAAGTCCAATAAGCTACCCTGACAAAATGGGTGATAGTTGAGACGTCAACACGATGGAAGGTCAAGGTCAAACATCATTTATCTTCCCCCATGAACTCGATTACTGTTAGCCATCAATCTCAAGTGACATGGGACAGGGGACGGTTTTGGGCGCGTCGAGCGATGATATGTCGAAAAAAATGTGGAACATGAAACAGATCAGCTGATTGACACAAAAAGGTGAAAGGCTGACACTGTTAGCAGTAACGTAAGTTTTAAGCGATATTTGCTAGTATATTTTGAAAATTAGTCTAGTGGCCCTATGCGCGACTGTTGCGCTAGAGTTCCTGGGTGCGATTGCCATGTTGTTCCGATTTTCCTGGGCGCTATACATATAACATTACTTATCATCACGCCTGTATTCCGTGAAGGGTAAGACAGAGATTTACTAATATAGACCCACACTTCGCCGGTATGTTAGGGTCCCATGTATTGTCTCGAGCATTAATATGTATACATTCAATGAAATTCAACAACGATTTTCTCTGAAACTATTTATTTTAAAATGAGATGTTGTTCTGTCAGAATCTATATACATGATACTATAATTATTGTATTATGATTTGTATTATATTTCGATATTTGAATAGATTTCAGTGACTGTATACATATTGGTGCTCGTGATTGTACTAGCTAGTCCGGGCTGCTACTGAGAATTATCATTAAAAAACTCAATAACACTGCTCGGTCTGGGAATCAAACCCAGAACTTCCTGCGTAGCAGTCACACTTGGGACCACTAGACTAATGAGGCAATTATCCGTCCTTGTTTACATTGTAAATACAATGTTTACAGCCCGTCAATCTTCGATCCTAGGTAGACTAAGTTTCTCTATCTTAGCGCTTCCCATGGGGACTTGGCACGAGTTCAATAAGGCCTGAACAAACATATTGACAAATGACTACACACTCCACTAGCCGAACCATTGGGCTGGAGCAGATTTATTTGTTGTGAGGCCTTTTGACGAGGGTAACATTTGTTTAATATTTTAGGCTATTGAATATTTGTAACTGGATACGTTATAACCGTGTTTTAACTCTATAACGATTTCTGATAGTTTTGAGCATTTCACACGACCTACGCAAATGTCTACGCAAATGCTGATCTGGTGTCGTCGTGCAACGGGTCGTTGAGCTCCCTAAAAAATCACAGGACAGGTCAACTCAAAGCTGCTATGGCTTTTTAAAAGGCCTGTTCAGATTCTGCCCTACATTGTAAAACTCGCATATTTATGATATCACAATTGTCTGGACTTTAAAAGATACCATGATTCTCTGAGTTTGTTCCTTTAAATGATCTACATATTTACAGAAATAAATATCATTTAATTTCAACCGAAATACTCGTAGGTATATCAAAATGTGTTACGTTCTGATATCTATTTACTCGTATCCGTTGCTTTGGGATTACATTCGCAAATTACCAATTGCCTAATTGGTCTAGTGGTCCTAAGTGCGACTGTTACGTTAGAGGTCCTGGCTTCGATTCTCAGGTCGCGCAAAGTGTTATTAGTTTTTTTTTCTATGAAATTCTCAGTAGTAGCTCGTAGTCTAGGTTTCTGCCTGGTTAATGGTAATAAGCTTGCCATAAACGGGATATAAACTTACTGGGGAAATGTTTCTGAACTTTAATGTAGTGATGGTATGTTATAATGATTCACAAAAAAGTTTTTTAAATAGATAAAAATTATATTCATTCCCAAGTAGATCATTTTGCACAAGACTGTGGCAATTTACTAACAAAACGACCCACTATAAGTACCGCCTAAGTACAGAGAGCCTATTCAATTAAAATAAACAGTTTTATCCAAACTACCAACACCTAATAAACGATTAAAGCAAATTGATCCCTAAACAGTATGCTTAACGGTATAAAAATGAACCGGTGATACTTGTATAAGTATATAATGAAGATACCTTCGTAAATGCGATCTGGTTTTATTGAAGATATTTTAGAGGAGATTTCACAAACAAAATTTCAACGCAAAGAGGTTTCATTATCATCATTATATTGTCCCACTGCTGGGTATGGGTCTCCTTTCAGAATGAGAGGGATTAGGCTATAGTCTTCCACGCAAGCCTGCTGCGGGTTGGCAGACTTCACACGCCGCCCGTCAAGAAAACCTCTCAGGCATGCAGGTTTCCTCACGACGTTTTCCTTCACCGTTTAAGCGCGTGATAATTGACTATTGATATTATACATGACTAGATTAAAGATGACTAGTGGTCAGGCTATCACTGCTATGTCGTATAAAAATATTTAGTGCAGGATATTTGATTTGTAGAAAAAACAAATATAATTTTGACTCTTTCTCTTCTTTATTGGGCTAGAAAAGGGTATATATTCATATTATCAAGCTAAGTATACATTTTGAGTATAGGCTGATCTCACATTGTATTATACCATAAAACCTGCATTCCTCAAAATGTTAGGCAGAGTAGTACAAATGTACACCCACAGTTCGTTGGTATGTTTAGGTCCCATGTAATATGGGGCGAGCTTATTACTATTCACCGGGAAAATCGAAACTCCGAGCTGCTACTGAGAATCTTATAGAAAAATCCAATCCAAGACCTCTAGCGTAACAATCGCGCTTACGACTAAATGAAAGAGGCAGCTATACAATATTTAAGTTTATTTTTATCGTTAAATTTTGAGTTCAAGTAATGTCTTTGATCTTTGAATTGTTTACGTTTACTCCATTTTAAATATTATTATGATTCACATCAAGCGATCTTTTGAGCCGCGAGCGAGATCATTGTCTCAGTTAACTTGTTACTCCCAAACTCGTAACTTACAAGTAACAAAGTTTTGAAAACAGGTTTATTACTGTTTCGCCACAACTCACTGTGTGTAATTACAGCTGAACTCGTTGGGCAACCTTCTTGTTGTTCGTCAGGAAGTGTGTAAATAAATCGACTGCTCTATCACCAAATTATATAACATAACATACTATCACGCCTGTATTCCCCGAAGGGTTAGGTAAAGGTAACTAATGTACACTCACATTTCGCCGGTATGGTTTAGGTCCCATGTAATGGGCGCGAGCATTTTTTTTTAAATATTGGAATTGAAACGTCCGGGAATTAAATAATATTAATATAATGCGATAAAATCCGTATAAAGTAACTGCTTATTTTTTATTTATTTTTTAGCATTAAATAATGCAAAATGTATCTTTGTGAACATTCCGTATAAAGTAGTTTTATTTCAATAGAAAATTCCATCAACCATTATCAAATTATTTTTTTAGTTAAAGGTATCTATTATTACTATTCCTACTGTTCAGCAGTTTTGGTATTTTTAGAACTCAATGTCATAAATAACACCCTATAAAATCCTACTTTCAAACGTTGAAGTGCGCAATTTGACGAATACTCAGCTACCCGTATCAATTTCGGGTAGTACTTCAACATATCGGTCATCCCGACACCCACTCTAATGAAACTGTACACTTAATTTGCTGTCGCATTTACGCTTTATCGAAAAAAAAACTATAATTGATTGGAACTAGAGTAAGAGGATAGTTTGATAGAATAGAAGATGCACAATCACATACAAGAAATCAAGCACAGGGATGGTTTGCTTCTCCAATTGTAAGAGACAAAATTATTGTAGGAACTAGTGATCTTTGGTGTTCGAAATTCGACCGCAATGTTTTTCTACCATCCTTCTCTATTTATGAACGTTGATTGTGCCAAATCTCACATTCCCCATTGCGCACCACACATCAGGTTACCTATACAAAACTGACAAATTTCTCCAAATGATTTTAAGCCTTAAAATGATGATGATTAAGTTCAGAATCCACTAAGAAAATTTGACATTTCGTGGTAACCTGATGTGCTGGTGACCGTACTTAATAAAAAAAACGGTAATTTAAAAAACTAATGAACCCGACTGCTTTTCTGTGTAATTTGGAAATGAAAAATCCTAAAATAAGAAAGTCGTCATACCCGTTTGCACATAACTTAAGAATCGCAAAATATAATTTTACGTCTAAAACAGGTTCGCAAATCGGTGGCAATTACAAAAGATCTACCTACTCAAATGTAAGCCACCCTCCTTCTGGCGCAATCGGGTAAAAGGGGCATGAAAAGTTTTTCTTCACGTAATAATATTAATTATCTTGGTCTTCTCACTACCAATAACAATTGTCACAGGTGTTCGTAGCCAAATTGGGACCTTCGACTTTGCGTGCTCTCCGAGGCACGGAGCGGTCTTAAGAATGCCTTACGGATCTGTTGATCAGCTTAGCTATTACTGTACGGTCAGCAACGAAAGTTGCTGAACACCGCCAGGTTTTGAAAACAACACAGCACCAATACTTTTCAACAGATTCACTTAGGAAAAAATAATGGTCCAATATGTAGAAACACGTACTACTTACCACATCTCGGGTCAGTAAATTTTGGATACTAAATATGTTTAAGCGTTTTGAAGATTTCATCGTGTTCAGCAACTTTCATTGCTGACTGTACCACAATCCCCACAAATTGAAACAACTATATTCATGAAAATATTGAGTTTCAAAGCCGAACACAATATTTTATGGCTTCTAACAATAGCAATACCTTTGTTCGACATGCTCGACCCGTCATTGATGGATCAATAGCAATTTTGATGGACGATGTTTATTAATAGAGACATGAATATAACATGCTAGAATATTCTCGACCCTCCCACTCAGAGTACCGTCTACAGCTATTTTTAATTTCACTTTGGTTCTAATAAAATTATTGGTAACTACCATCTGGAAATTACCCAAATTTCTTATCTAAATTTATCTTTTAATAAAGATCTAGCTTGATACATTATACACCAAAGAAATAAACTTTTTTAGTTATCATGACATGTTTTTTTTTTCAGCCGTTATCGTCCCAATAGGGCATAAGCCTTCTTACCCTCCTTCCACTCTTCTCGGTTCAGAGCTTTTTGCGGCCAATCCTTCCAATAAAATTCTAGCTCGTCCCGCCACGTCCTTTAGGATTTCTATGAAAAAAAAAGTCCTTTTTGTTGTGTGTGACGTGGAGACCGGAGATCCTTTAGCTAGACCGGATAAACCACAGACCGCATTCTCCGCAGCCGGGAAGTGCGGTAAAAATAATAATAAAAAGGGGTGGGGATGTTATTTCTATTGCAGAAATTCGTCACTCATCGTTGGAGTACGTCAGATTTGTACCGAATAATAACCGATGGTAGGGGCTGGTTTGTTATTTAATACTAAAATACTTATGAACTGATACAAGAAAATGTTGGTACAGTCTTCACTCAAGCTCAATATATTATATCGCTCAAAGATGAAGTTCGTGTAAAAAAAGGATCAGGCCACAGAGAAATTAGTTAGTGAGTAGACGTCCCATCATAACAATAACATACTATCATAACTTACCATCACGCCTGTTCTCCCTAAAGGGTAAGGCAGAGGTGTTCTGTACACCCACGGTTCCCAGCAAAGCTATTGTCATCAACCGGGCAGAAATTGAAACTCCGAGCTGCTACTGAGAATTTCAAAATAGAAAACCAAATAATACTGCCCGATCTGGCAATCGAACCTAGGATCTCTACTGTAGTAGTCGCGGTTAGTATCACTAAACTAATGAGACAGTTTATTATCCATCTATCCCATAGAGTAAAAAATTGGATATTTTACAAAAAAAATCGGATAATAGGAAAGTAAATAAGATTTACGGCTTTGTCAATATTTTTTTTTTTAAATTCTATATTTTTAAAATCTATTGATAGATTAATTTATTATTGACACTGTCTGTTACTGAAGTTTACGTCGCTCAGTATAGGGTTAATACTCAAAATTTTGTGCAGGTCTGTAAGATGTTGCAGTTCTATAAGACATTACACCTTTGTTATACATATATTAGTGTTTGCACCAATAACTGTCCGATATTCACAACTTTATACAATTAAATCGTCATCATACCCATTTCAAATATCATTTTGAGTTATTCTTTACAGCATTTTTTGTTTACTAATACAATCTTCGTAGAAAATATTTCCGACATATCTATGCCATTCTATAGATATCTATGGTAGATACAATCTATACGCAATTTCTTTGTCCCAGGAGATCTAGATCCCTTCCCAAGGTTTGTTATTGAAAAAGTTCTCGTAATGAATTTAATCAAAAGTAGACATTGTATCTTCATTATATTCTCGACTTTGCTTCTTAAGGAACGAAGGTTCATAATATATGTTTGATTGAGGTCTGATAGGAGATGTCCGAAAAAAAAAACTAAAATCCGTCTTGTTCTGTTTTGTTTTTATTGAGTTATATGTGAGTCTATTGCCGATAACAAGGCATGAATAAAATAAAGTTTAAGACAAATTGCTACTGAGAATGTGACAGATAAAACTAATAACATTGCTTCTTATTTTTTTATAGTAGGTACGGAAAATCTTCATCGACATATTCTGCTACCTGGGGAGACGGCAGGGTATGTCAGGCTGATTCCTTAAAACTGCACTTGGTTTCCCTTGCTCTTTACTCATTCTCGTGGGATTTTTTTCTATGGGATAGGTAACTCGACAAACGAGCAGGCATGCTACCTGATGGTAAGTAGTCATCGCCGCCCATGGACATCTGCAAAACCAAAGGAGTTGCAGATACGTTGCCGAGCCTATTTAGGGAAAAGGGAGGGGAAGGAGAATTCTCGCTCACCGAACAAAGCGCAGTAGTGAAACGCTACTACTCGGACGTCAGTCTTCTGCGAGAGTGTGATACTTCCCCGGTCAAGCCGGCCCTTCATGCTGCGAACAGCATGGCCCTACAACAACAATTCGGGATTCGTGACATTCGCCACTTCCATAACAGGCTGTGGTCTTGCGTTTATGGGACACTCCAAATGCAATATCAAGAACGTTGAAATATGCTGCGGTAAAAACCTAGTTCTCAATGTAACCTCTTTAAAAAATAACGGCAGAATGCAAATGATTCATTAAGCATTTCTTTTAGGATGTTGAGTTCTAATTCCAGTCATGATTCGACTACGCAGGCATTAACGTGAAAATATGTGGCACAGAAGTCATTAGAAAGTGCAAAGCTGGCTTAAAAATTATAAACACACCAGTAAATGGTAGGGAGTGCAAGTTACGAGCGGTTCAGTTAATAAAGTAGCTCTGATCAATTTTTTTTCAAGGATAACAATCAATGACGGACGGCTACACATCAAGCTATACATAACCAGTATAGGCTGGCCTTGAATTGTGCGGAAAACCTTTACACCGGGAGGTCAGTCTAAACTGGTATTGTATAGCTTGAAGCTCTGTGTACATAAGTATACATACGTGTACATACGTTAAGCCGTTGATCTCGGTTGTCATAACGGCAATAGGAACCGTTGGTGGTGAAAAAAATGATTTTATTTATTACATGTTTATAAAAATTAAACAGTCCAATTTATATAGACAAGACCTGAAAGTACTTTGATAAGAATCAACTACTGAATTGATTACTGTAATTTTTAACGATAATAATGATCCCTCAGTTGGTTAAGTTATAATCACGATTGTTATTGTGTGCGTCTGTGGACGGCAAACATATTTTGTTTAAATTAGGTCTTACTCCTTTGAAATAAAGTTCACATATTGTATAACTATTTATAAAACAAAATTCATTTACAGCGTGAAACCATAATAAAAAAGACAGACAGACTTTCGAATTTAGAATATTACTCGTAGTTTGAATTTAACATTAAATTTTAATACTTGTACCACACTCTAAGTAAAAGAGAGTACATTTTACAGTAATTAAGATATTAAAGAGCCGAGTGTTCTGAGCCGTTTCGAGCACTCATTTGGAAGCGTAAAAGCCTAGAATTTTCAGGTTAAGCCTCGTAATAGTAAAGGGTTTCTGATGTTTTCGACAAACGCGGGAAAATTTTAGAGCGTGCAAAATTTTGTGAACCTTTTTACTGCATTTATGGTAATATAGACCTTCAAATGTTTTGTTTGCAATGTTCTCTTGTTTCTCTTTATGTGAATGAAATGTTGGTCTACTTGGAATATGTTTTGGGAGTATTCAACATTTATACTGAAAAGGATGAATAGAATATAGAAAAAGAAATAGGTGAAGTAATTGTACGAAAATGTTAGTTTTTCGACAGAGTTTATGATTTCTTTCAGAACTTCTTTCAGATCTTTTGAACATTATCAAAATCATCATGTTAAAATTTATACTATTTTAAAGAAATTAATACCTACCGATTTCCGTAATTATTTTGAATAATATTAAAGTTTTATCTTGTAAATAAGTTATCTATTTCGATTTAGCATTTGATATCGATTCCGATTTCAGTTTCTAAGTTGAGGGTTAAACTATGCTTCTTAATAGTGAAAAAAATAAAAATGCGTTCAGTAGTGTTTTCACCAATCCTAAAACAAGCAGACAAGAATTCCATGATTTTTAAGATTTTCGTTTGATAAAAATATTCTTTCTACAAAACTTTTTCTACAAAAATGATCTTTATTGGCCGATTTTTTTATTAAGTATCCACCGAAGATTTTTCATAACTCAATTTATAATCAACATCAAAAACTACTTACACCAAAAGCCTTTTCGAACTTTTAAAGTATTTAATACACTAGCCCCAACACTATAAAAACTTTTGGAGAACTCCAAACTTTATTACACAAGAGTACTGCGTTACAAACGCATGGCCATTACTTGTGTTGGTCCCAAAAAGGGTCTCCTAACTCACCTCCAAGATGTACATCCGCAAAGTTTGCGAGAACCTACAGCCTAATCTGAAACATTCTTCCGAACTTCGGCCATTCGTATCTTACTACAGCATAATGCAACTTTGTTACACTAATGAGCTCTAGCACACCAGTTCCGTAGCAACAAACATGCTGATGACTCCTCTAATGAAGTTACGAACTTTAACTGAATAGTAATGTTCCGGGAAACATGTTTTCAAACTCTTCGAACAAATTTTCGAAGAAATTCACTTTATAGCCTTGTTTACAGAACATAATTATGAAGTTGAGATGATTGGATTTCGCTAAAGTCAGTAAATTCGTGTTTATGGGATGAATACCAATATTTTTTGGGATGAGTAATGAAGAGAAAATTTGACTGGCTAGTTATGATACGGCTTTGTGTTGAGCCTAGGAATTTGTGAGGCTATCCTTGTTTATTGAGCTTCGTCGAGCGTTTGCATGAATAAATCGTGGAGGCCTTGGAGAATTTTGTCAACCTTTTGCGTAAATTTCTAAATAAAGAGTAAAATATACTCCATAAAAAACAAATCGTCTGCCGTATTCCTTTACTTTGCTTGCTAAAGCTACAAAATCATGTTTAGGCTCTCGTCACAGTGCCTAAGTAGTACATGTAAAATTTATGTGACTTTTAAAGTAGGTTTCAATTAATCAAAATGTTTGGAGTTGACCATACCTAGCAATTTCTAAATTTGATTTTGACAGCACGTTTGACACCGGATAAAGTTGTCACCTCACTATTACTGTTACGTCATGAGTTAGGTTCCCACCAGAAACAAATATTAGCTTATCCTACAAATATCCTTTTGTTCCGAGTGTGGGTGTAGTTTGTGTCCGTTCATTGCATGTTTGTGAAATCCCCCGCAACACTGGGCTTACTTTCGCTCTATCTATTTTTTTTCCTGTAGCAGCCATCTCATCTAAGCCATGTGCTCATAAAATTACAGTAAGTACACATAATATTTCGCGTTAGTCCCACGCCGTGTTATATAACAAAGATTTCATACCGCCACTGCACTTTGTGTAATGTGCCATAATATTTTTCAGGATATAATGTTAGAGGCGACGTTTTATAGTGCACCAAAGATATTTACAGTGTCACTCTCTGAAAGAACCTTTTATTTTTGTCTAAGTTTTAATGTGGGTTTGTTTATACGGTTCAAATTTTTTAAATATTTTTACTTTAAACTTTTTGGATATTTAGACACCGGTTCAAATTTGTTGAATACCAACATAGGTGTTTTGTTTAGTCGCCTCCTGATTGACTCATAATTAATTTTAGATTTTAACGGAAATTTAATATTATATTAAAATTTAATGTAAAGCCTGAAACACAGGTTTGTACAAAGCTAGATGAGGCAAGTCGCTATGTGTTTCGAATATTTCTATCTGCACCTAAACATAAATACTTATTTAGTTTTAGTTATTATTAAGACACTCAACATAATTATATACATATTTATTTTAAAATAATGCAATCTAAATTTAATTTAATCGATTAAATAAAGAAAACAAAATGCCCTCAGTTAGGACCATGGAACTCATGACAACATTACAATACCGATAGGCACCAGACCCCATGCGACACCTTCTTTCCAGTGTTAAGGGTTTTCTCTATAAATTTATTGAAAATATTACTACTCTAAAACACTGATCTTTAAAAAATATCCTTCCACCCAATAATTTAAAGAGCTCCAGGCCAACATTCTGAGTTGAACCGTAAAAACACGCGTAAAACGTAAGCAATAAAAAACTTAGTCGATCCCGATAAGGTTTCCGACAATAAATCACATTTATCGAAAGTTCTTGGCAAAAACTTTACGATACCATATCTGAAGAAAATGTTATGTAGGTGTATCTTAATTTTCATATAATATATGACTTTGAGATAAGAAAGTTTGGTATGTATCTCTGAACTTTGCTTCCGGAAGAAAACGCCTAATTCAAATTCAAATCATTATTGCTTTCATATGTGCATAAGTTGTTATAAAATACATAAATGTATCAATATGAATAGCCTATTGCGAGAAAAATAATTTATAATATAATCAGACGATACGCTCTCTTTTGCATTATTAATTTCATATTCGCAGTAGTAATTAGAAATTGGATTTTTTGAGTGATTTTCGATTTAGGAAATAATTATCGATCGATTTTACAATTGATTTGTTTTTCTGTTTTCTGGGTGAATTAACGAAACCTGTTTTGTTACTGTCTATAAAAGTATGCTATAATTAAGAGTCAATCAATCAAATGTTTTATTTCAAATAAGCTTTCACAAGCGTTTATGACTCTAGTTGCACGGTTCCAAAAAGTTGATCCTATGGAGAAGAAACTCCATGGACACTCTTTTAAAATATATTGTTTTAACATAATTTGCTGGTATATTAAGCCGATAACAGGATGTGAGGACATTGGAGGTTTATGTCATAATTAGCCTGAAGTCCGGACTAAAATTACAAGAAGGTTCTCAGCAAATGATAACGCAATGTCAAACTAAAACAGATACACTATGTGTTAGAACACACATCATAAAAAAAAAATATTTTTAATATAAAACGACACCACCGTTAGTGAGAAAATAAATATTGGGAAATCATTAAAACCAAGTTATATTATGACAATTGCTTTTTCTGTCTAATCTTAGTTGCTGGAATAGCTAATCTGTCATCGCTCTTATTCTTATTAGCAAATATAGTTTCATAATATGACGCTTGTGTATGATAACAATGCGTTAAATTCGATAAGACAGTAATCACTTTAATTAAGTCTTATTGTTTGAGTATTATCATTTAGTTTACACAATAAGGTTACTAAATCAATTTGGATTAGATATATAATACAATTATCATGAACACGCACTCGCGTATTTGCTATGAATGGATTTATCACGTTACCATAGCTGGAAAATCATGCATATTATTAATATTAGAAATCCAGTTTACACTGGCCTTTTATTGTATGACAAAATTATACAATGCGAGATCAGCTAATACTGGAGAGTCTACTTCTTCGTTTTATTTTCACGCTTAAACTGCTTATAAATTTTGATATTTTTATTTGCAAAGATAGATTGGACTTTGGCCGGACATGGCCATTGGATGGCCATGGACTTATACGGAGTTTAACAAGGCATGAAAGGGCCTCAAATTGTTCAGAATGGTAACCCATCCACAGACTGACCGCGGTAAGTGCAACTTAACCTAGCAGAACTATTAAAATCAACATATAACATTCGTTAGTCACAATCCCTCCCCCTTCCAAAGGGTCTTTGGTTGCATCCCACAATAATAAATTCTAGTCATGAGCTGACTTTAATGCTAGTTGAGCAAAATCTCGGAGCAAACTAAAGGCTCTCTTTACCCGTCAGTTTCGGCGGATAATCCCGTGTCTACATGTTTCACGCGGTTAATGCCAGTAGTAGCCAGTTTACAGTGGAGAAAATGGCTTTACTCTAGTACTTACGAACGATGCATACTTTTTTTAAAGTGCAGAAATTGCATTTTTTGTGGGATAACTCGGAAAACGCCCATCTCGCATGGGCGTTTTCCGTTTTCGTTTCGTTTTCCACCTGATGGTGAGTAGTCATCACTGTCCATGGACATCAGCAATACAGAAGGAGTTGCAGATGCGTTGCCGAGCCTATGTCAGGAAGAGGGAGGGGAAGGCGAAAAGTAGAAGGAAGGGCACTTATGGAAGAATTGGGCCTCCAAATATTATATTTTGATTTGAAAGGTAATGTAGCCAGTGATACTGGGTAGATTTATACAAGATGATAATGGGCTAGTGATACCACTGGTGTTGTTTAAGTCTATAGGCTGCTTTGAGCTCAAAGAATTCTTGCAATTTATAGTAGCCGCAGGGTTCAGCGGTGAACTTTATTTTTTCGATCAGTGCTGAGCTGGCTGTAATATAATATCCACAAACAAACAATAAAAAAAGGCTGCTTTGAGTGTTTATAATCACACGATGTGTAAGCTTGTAAGGAATCCTTCAAACAAAAACACAATCAGATTATTGCTTAGAGGCAAAATATTTGGCAACCCAGAAAAACATCACAAAAAATTTGTAACATTAAAAATATAAATAATTCAAAACGCAAAACACATAAGAAACAAACCATAAAAAAAGCTTCTGGCAATGCCAATAAAACTATTATAGTCTTTATAAATCAAATTTGGCAATATATTACGTCTGAGTTCAACAGTTCGACATGAAAATTACGTGAGCACATTACCAGCTCCAAAAATAAAGATCTTTTTTGGAAAAATTTATGGATTTTTTTAAAATTCTTCTGAATAGGCGGTAACAATTTTTACCTTCGAAAAGGGTATTCCTAAAAAATCTAAGCTTCTTAGTTATTTTTTTATTTTTAGCCAGTAGTACCAAACTATTATTTAATCATCATGCTATTAGATCAATATTATTTGTTGCAAGTGTACATAAGTGGTCCTAGAATAGAATTGGCTGTATATGTACTCTAAAAAGACTTATAGATACAGTTCCTTGTAGAGCTATCGATATACAGGAATAGGTACATCATTTGTACCGAGACTGGGGAGTAAAAAAGTCGTATAACTTATAATAGTTTATTAAAATCTTTTGAAGATAAATGTAAATAAGCTTTTGAAAACACTTCTTTATTTTGTAAAGGTATCTAGTTTATTATAGTATTTTACAAAAGTGATAGTAATAGGTACTAGATAGTAATGTAATATGAACAAAATAAAGATATTATTCAAAACGTTGTGTCTCAGTCTTGAGATAACATCAGAAATGATACAAAATAATATGGAAGGCTTAACAACGATAAATTAAAATATTTACTATCACTGTAGTATGGAACATAACGGATACTAGCTCCTTTTCAACTTAGCTCGAATAATAAACTTCTTTAAAACTAACCTATACAAAGTAAAAACTACTCCCACTAACACTAATAAAGCTGAGAGTAAAGCTGATAATATTGTAGCAACCAGTTTAAGTTCCAGGAACTCTGACCATGAGATGTTGGCAGTAGGAGAGCGGAGGTGTTTTGCACCACCGTGCCGTAAGACGTACTCAATCCACCAAATAGCACGATCCAATGGAGACTGCGGCTGATCATACATCAAGGTACGAAGCTTGATGATATTGTTGCGATAGCTGAAAAGATTATTAGTATATCATCAGTCATCGTTCTATAGGTCCAATGGTTCTGAATTTAAGCAGACAGAAAAAGAAAAACAAGAAAAAGAAAAGAGGAAAATGGAACATATGAGTAACATGCACCAAAGTAAAGCGTAAGAGAATTTATGTAGAATGCATGATAGAAGATAATATGTTAACGTAAAATTGATTTGATATAAGCATTTAAATATACAATGGCCAAAATTTTTGTTTTGTCTCACGGTCTCACAACTCACGTTTTTTTTATTTGAAGAAAACCCTTTTAGTGACTTAATATTGAACTACATTTTAGGTTTTAAATGGAATTCTTAATTGTTTGTTGTAGTATAGTTTTAGTAATGTAGCAAGCAAACTATTAACAAACTCATTTCAAAAAACTTTAATAGATTAGATTTACCTTTCATCTCCGATAACAGTTTTGATGGCATCAGTAAATGATTCTTCAGTGATTGCTCCCAGCTGAAGTTGTAAGCCAATACCATGATGAACATATTTCTCCACATTATACCATTGATCTGCTAACATTGGAATACCAATCAGAGGTACTCCAGCTATGATAGCCTCGTCCGTTGATTGTAGACCTCCTTGTGTTATAAATAGTTTTAGTTTGGGATGTTCTGAAAGATAAAAACAGCATTCATTATTATACATCTTTCTGAGTAGACATCACACAATATCATTTCTACTATTAATTCATGTTTCTATTGATTCATCCTCGTTCATAACCCGTGTCAGTACTGGCAGAGATTTTGAAAGATGTTACCTTGTAACTTACTAGATTCCTAAATTTTCTCTTCATTTTTAGCATTATGTGCACATAATTATATCTATGCGTAGTCCATAATTTTTAGTATCTACACTACTTACTAAGGACTGACCTTAGCAATGTTGATACTAAAAATGATGGGCTACCTAAATCTGGGTATGTTTTAAAAAATCCTGTCAATAATTACAATCACAAATCAATCATGTGCAAGGGTGACTTACTCAGCAAGTCTGATTGCGGTAGCCACTTTGAAAGTCTAATGTTGTCTGATTTTCCAGGCAACCCATCTTTATCCCACTTCCACAGCACATCATAAGGCAGCTTCGAAAATGTTTTAATTAACATCTGAATCTTCTCTGGCGGTAGAAGACTGGGTTGTACATTTGTACCAAAACTGATGTAAATTACACCGTGCTTTGATGAGTCCAAAAATTGTTTTAGATCCTGAAATGAATCAAAATTAGGATTGTTTCCTATATTCTCCAATTCTAATTAAAAATAATTTGGACCCATGATTGCTTCTTTTAAATCATCCCCACATGTTTGCTATTGAAATGATGAAATTAAATTATATTTATTTCTGTAAAAGATCATTCAAAGACACTTTTACAAGTCAATGTTTTGCATTTTTTTGAGCTAAATGGTGCAGGCTTTCCTTCCTGATGACCTCTGAGAAGAAAAACCGAAACAAACTCAGAGAACAATACAAATAATATGTAATCATCTTTTATCTATGAACTGCATTTGTAATTGTTTTAAATACTTATTTCATGAACAGAACAATAAAACTTTATGAATAGATATTGTAACCTTAGATAAGATAATTTTAATTAAAAAAGAAACACGAGTCTGCAGGGTGATTGACATCCTGATCGATAAGTTATCAGAGTTATATAAAATGCTCTAATTACCCAGACGGACTTATTTATTTGAATAGATATTAAATTATTATTATACTTAGTGATAGTTTTTTATTGTATTATAGCTTTATCTGAATTTAAATTAAATTTTGTTTTTTTTTCTGAAGTTAAATAATTTAAAACCCATTTTGGTTTAAAACAAGGATGCATTATATTATTGGTCGGTAGAAGACCAACATAGCACTTAACCATTTTTTCAATTGGAAAACACTAAAAAGAAATTGTAAGGAGATGTCGGCTCCCGTTCGCGGCTGTAGCGTTAAACATATAGTTTTATGGGTTGCTTAAATTTATGTGCAGGCGTGCCATAGCTTGCGCCGCCGCCGCGCCGCGCAGGCCGGTCAGTACCATGGCTGACGACGTATTAAAGCATGGGAGCGCTGCGACGGCGGCCGACATGTCTTTACACGTATACATGTATAGGTATTAATGTTGGCTTACTGTGGGTGTGCACTTATAGGCGTATGCCCTCAGTGCACCATTAATTAAAATAAATTTATTTCGTATTAGCTTCCTAGGTATTTATTATTTTTTTTGTGTGGTTTTGTGTTGTTTTAAATAAAATATATTTTCTTTTCTTGCCTCGTTGGTCTAGTGGTCCCAATCGCGACTGCTACGCTAGAGGTCTTGGGTTCGATCCCCAGGTCGAGCAAAGTGTTATTGAGTTTTTCTATGAAATTCTCAGTAGCAGCTCGGAGTCTGGATTTGTGCCCGGTGAATGGCAATAGGCTCGCCCCCTATTACATGGGACCCAAACATACCGGCGAACTGTGGGTGTACATTAAGTGCACCTCTGCCTAACCCTTCGGGGAATACAGGCGTGATGGTATGTTATGTTATGTTATATTTTCTTTTCTTTCTTTAAATAAAAAATCCTGGTAAAAAGCTGGAAATAATAGGTGTATCGTGATAAAACAAATTTGGCCTACATTATTACAATCCCTTTTTTTTAATTATAATCCTTTTTAATATTGCAAAAGCAATTCATTTTTTAAATATGCAAACTGCGAGAAGTCTTTACTGCATTGATCTCGAACTTTTGTCTATCATCTGGTCGTCTTACTTCTGGCACTTTAAAAATAAATATTTGAATATCACTGAGACTTACCAAAGGTAATTCTTTGTTCGGTTTCTGTGGCAATCCTCCCATGTGAATGACATTTGGAGGCACAGGGCGACTTCCCTCCCAAACCGGATGCACATTCAAAAACAACATATCAATATTATTTCCGAGTTCTTCTACATCTGGTATGCTCGGGCCAAAATGTTTCTTCAAGTTTTTATTCTCATCGTAAGCCATATTATTGATTAATTTACTATATCTATAAGTCATGTATAATTCATAAATTTTCTCGTACATTGTCAAATTGTAAAGTCTCAGATTCAATGGCGTATGATATAATAACGGATGTGTTGGCGCACCAACTGCTTCATAATTACCAAAAACAGCACCAAAGGAGCTAATTTGAATTACAGGCACTTTGTATACATGTGAGAAAGCTAGCGCTTGTCTGACACAGGCTTCTGATAGCAGAATATCAAATTTCCCCTTGCCTCTAATTAACTGTTTCACCTCTTCGATTTCAAACTGTTTGTCTATTATATCCATCATCAAAGATGCTCCGATTTCCATTTGTGAAATTATATCATCTTTATTTCCTGAAGATGATTCCACAAAAGTTTTCCACCTTGCGTATGATACATCATGTACATCGATTTCTGTTAAGTTTGTTGGTGCTTTTTCCTTTCCTCCTTTAGGAAACATAGGATCTGGCGTCATCACTACCACCTCATGACCTCGTTTAATAAGCTCCAAAGTTATTGGTCGAAAAACTACTTGATGACTGATCGATGCAACTGGAAAGATTGCCAATATTCTAGCGGCGTCGATAGAGAGTATATGTAATATTAAACACGCGATTATATGTGTTATCCTCGTCATTATAAAGCCGTTCTATTACTAATACAAAGTGTTAATGATTGTGTTTTATATACAGAAACTTATCGAGATAATTATTATCAGTACTCAGTAAGTGTAGTATTTTTAGCGGTAGCGTAAATGGTTTTGAATTATTAAATTACCGATAGGAGATTTTAAAATAATGTAAGTTGAATTATAACAAAATCCACAGCTTGATCACCACAACGAATGAATAAGTTTTTTTGTCGTGACTTTTTAGGGAATATTTAAATGTAGCCACTTTGAAAGTCTAATGTTGTCCGATTTCCCAGACAATACATCCTTATCCCACTTCATACAACTTCGAGAATGTTTTAAATTTTCTCTGGCGGAAGAAGACTGGGTTGTACATTTGTACCGAAACTGATGTAAATTACACCGAGCCTTGATGAGTCCAAAAAATCTTTTGAAATGAAACACCCAATCACTGTTGATCAGAAATCTCAGAAGCTATATAGCCTATAAATATAGCATGTGACATGTAGGTTCCTTAGCAGTAGGTATAAATGTTAGAAAAGAAAAGAAAGAACAACACGGGGCATTTCTAGTTTTATTATAATATTGCTATTGTAAGATAACTATGTAATCAATCAGGGACATGTCAACCACCTTGTAAACTAGAATTTCTTCGCGTTTCGTTTTAATCATATTTTAAATTATCTTAGATAAGATAATGTACTCACACGAAGATAATAAGAGAATAGAGAGTACTCTAACGTAATATTGCTATTAATGTGTACGAAATAGCACCCGTGTCGTATTGTATCTGTCTATACTATAAAGGTTAAATAACAAATATTACGTTAGAGTACTCTCTATTCTCTTATTATCTTCGTGTGAGTAAATTATCTTATCTAAGATAATTTAAAATATGATTAAAACGAAACGCGAAGAAATTCTAGTTTACAAGGTGGTTGACATGTCCCTGATTGATTACATAGTTATCTTACAATCATAATATTGAAAATGCCCTAATGACCCAGACGGACTCATTTATTTGAATAGATGTTAAAATGATTATATATAGTGATAAAAATATCATTAATAGTTTAATAGCTCTTTTATTTAAACCGTTAAAGATGTTTACACAGATATGAATTAAAAGATTCGGCTATTGAAAGAAAAATTCGGCCTCAGGCACGGTTTGAACCTGCGTCCCTCTGGCTCTAAGACCACCGGACGCTTTACCAAATAAGCCACTGAGACCACTGCCTGTAATGTCGAATTTCTCTTCCACATTTTACGTCATCTGGTGACGTCAGCAACATCTATTGAAGACATTACTATGTCTTTCAACCAACACGACTTCTTTTACAGGTAGTTCAGTGTCGAACGATGTTGCCTTACCGTATTTCGCTTATTTTTAATAATATTTTAGCATATGCGAAATGTTCACAAAGATATGATATTTTTATTGAAAGAAAATTTCATAGTGAAAGATGTGATTTTACAGATGTGTCAAATTTTGGAATAGAAATAGCTATGTGTTCTGTAGGAGTCCGAAATAGTACTTCACCATTTTTTCCGAACCAGGAGGTGAAAAACTGGAAATAATACTCGTAGTTTTTTCCTGACGAAGCTTAACCTGAACTCTCTTTGTATGGAATGCCGTACAATGCGAGGTCAGTTTATAATGGTTATTTATAATTTAAGGTATGGCCGTTCTATTAGTTATTCCTTGGTATCTTATAAGTTTTATTGCCAAACTAAAATAAATGCAAATCAGACTAACCTTTGCTATTTTGCATGCCAGCCACTAAATAAACATTTTCTAGTGAATTTTTGAAATTCATAATCTTTAGGATTTCATTTACAACAAAGATTATTTTGTCCTGAAATTAAAAGTGTCCTTTGTACTGTGAATACAATTAAAACTTTGTTTTAAACGATGCTTTAAAACAGCCTTTTTTATTTTTGCCTTTGGAATCGTATCGTATGATGAATCCCATTTTGTGATCAACACGTTGGCTTATTCTAAAGTGTTCTTTCTTCCAGAAAATCTGTCCAGCCGTTTGAAGGTCATCAGTACTTTTCTTGTTGATGAAAGGGATGTGAGCAACTTCGATTTAAGATTTGGTATCCTGATATTGAGCGATAACAAGATAATGGAAAGGTTGACTTCATATATGACGCTAGCTTTTTAAATTAAGATCTTTTATTTTTCTTGGTCAAAACCTACGTGTTTGTGCACAACAAGTTACCAAAGATTTATTGCAATCAGATCAGTATATTATATATAGTACTGAGACAAAGAAACTTCTTTTTTCTAGATTTTCTTTTTGCTTCCCTCCCGTGGACGAAGAAATTATTCAGAAACCAACAGCGAAGTTCTGTTCTTCTATTCTATGTATGAATCTTCTTAAAAGAGAGCTTTGTCTCAGGGTCTAATTAACTAATTGAGTTTTTAAGTTGTTACATATGCTTTTTAACACTAAAAACAAAATTAAAATAATAATAATCATCATCAACCCATTACATTGTCCCACTGCTGGGCTGGGATCTCCTCTCAGAAAGAGAGGGATTAGGCTATAGTCTACCACGCTAGCCTACTCCGGGTTGGCAGACTTCACATGCCGTCAATAAAATCTCTCAGGTATGCAGGTTTCCTCACGATGTTTTCCTTCACCGTTTAAACGCGTGATAATTAATTATTAATACGCACATGATTTCGAAAAGACAGAGGTGCATGCCGTGGATTCGAACTCAAGACCTCTGACTTGGCAGTCCAAGGGTCATATGACAAGGATATCGACTGCACTTTGCACCGCAATAATAATAATTATCACATTTATTTCTCCTCACAAAAACAGAACTTACATATAACATAACATAACATACCATCACGCCTGTATTCCCCGAAGGGTTAGGCAGAGGTGTACTTAATGTACACCCACAGTTCGCCGGTATGTTTGGGTCCCATGTAATAGGGGGCGAGCCTATTGCCATTCACCGGGCACAAATCCAGACTCCGAGCTGCTATTGAGAATTTCATAGAAAAACTCAATAACACTTTGCTCGACCTGGGGATCGAACCCAAGACCTCTAGCGTAGCAGTCGCGTTTGGGACCACTAGACCAACGAGGCAGTCCGATTGGGACCACTCAGAACTTACAAAATTGTATAATATGATACTTATATCTATTTGGTTGTACATTCATTTTAAAGTCTGGTCAGTCTGATAGTTTTTGCGGCAACCCTAGCTAACAAACAGAGAGATAAGAATTCTAAAAATCACTTGTGACTTTTGGGGACGTTTAAATACACTTACCTACTTGTTTTATTCTTCATTTGTTTTTTACAATTAGTTTTGTTGGTATAACAAACAAAAGACGTCACGATTTCTGAAAGAGATGCGTGCCTTGGATTCAAACTAGGGACATAGCACTCCACGGTGATATTATCACTAGAATATCATGCAAAGTAAATTTATTCATACAAATTAAACTCCAGAATATTTTACAACAAACATTTTGAATAATTCAATGTTTTAAATAGCACGCCTGATGGTTATTTGCAAACAAAATTAGGTGTTTCCAAAATGCATGAATATTCAAATTGGTACATTTTATAATGGGTTGGGTAGTATCTACTAGTTTGAATCGGTTTTAAGCGGATTGAACGTGATGAAGTGTTGTTAATTAAAGTAAAATAAAATAACATAAAATAGGAAAACATTATGAGAAAACCTGCGTACTTGAGAGATTTTTGCGACGGCATGTGAAGTCAGCATATCCACAGTAGGCAAGAGTGGTGGACTATTTATCTCTAACATTAAGAGGAGACACGTTCCCAGCAAATTAAACATAACAAAATAAATTAAAAATTTAAAAACCCCCGACACAAAAAAATAAAAAAAAAATCATGAACGTAAAGCCTAAAACAAGTAAAAAAAAACTATGAAAAATTGCGACAAATATAACAAACAAGGTATGAACGTGAAATCTATAAAAAGAAAAAAATAACCATCAAATTATGACCCTACGTAAGTACGTATGAATTTTTTTGATTAAATATTGTCACGTCGGGGGACCGCTCTAATTGATTAGCCTAACGTTTTGTTAAACTAGATACGTAATATATGAAGTTTTATTCCAAGTTTTCAATTTATTTTTTTTGTTAATGCTGTGATATTTATGTCTAAATATTGAAGAAAGCTTTGCTTCCCAAACGCGACTCCCGCGAATTGTGGTGGGTGGAGCGTCACATTATCAAGTTTGGCGACCCGAGCGGGCAGACGCGCGAAGGCAGACGTCGTTGACAGTTGTGTTTTTCCTTATATTTTTTTTGTTTCAGCATTTATTTGGATAGTTAAGTTGTAAATTCAGTTTTTAATTAGGTTCACTTGTAATTCTTAATACTTACTTTAACATTTTCGTTGTAATTTTAATATCATTTTATTTGGGTAGGTGTTTTTATATGTAAAAAGGCGGTCCCCCGACGTGACAATATTTAATCAAAAAAATTCATACGTACTTACGTAGGGTCATAATTTGATGGTTATTTTTTTCTTTTTATAGATTTCACGTTCATACCTTGTTTGTTATATTTGTCGCAATTTTTCATAGTTTTTTTTTACTTGTTTTAGGCTTTACGTTCATGATTTTTTTTTTATTTTTTTGTGTCGGGGGTTTTTAAATTTTTAATTTATTTTGTTATTTCATGCTTTTTGTAGGGATTCCTTAATTTTATCCTTAAGAATTTTATAGCTTTTAGATATCTTAGGTATTTCAGATCTAGTTTATAAAACGGGACTGGGCAGAAAAACTAAAAAAGCTCAAAACGAAGCGAAAAGGCGCAAATTAACTCAGCCTAAAGAGAATAATTCTAAAAATAATAGCTTTTTATTGTCAGAAGCTCGAAAGGCTGAACTGCGTAGTCAAGAGAGTTCATAAGATAGATAGCGTCGTTTGGATAGTGATGCTGCATCTAAGGCTTTACGGAGATCAAAAGAAACTAGGGTTGAACGTTGTTTACGTAATACAAAAAATGCTAAATATACTAGTACTTCGCGATCTAATGAAACTCCAGATCAACGTGCTTCCAGGCATTCCAGAATTGCACAGTGTACTGCTGAGTCTCGTTTAAATGAGACTCCAGAACAAAGTTCGCTAAGGCGTACTACGAATGCTCAGTCTACTGCCGAGTCTCGCTTAAATGAGACTCCAGAAAAAGCTCGCTAAGGCGTGCTACGAATGCACAGTCTACTGCTGAGTCTCGTTTAAATGAGACTCCAGAACAAAGATCGCTAAGGCGTGCTACGAATGCACAGTCTACTGCATAGGCTAGTTTAAATGAGACTCCAGAACAAAGTTCACTAAGGCGTGCTACGAATGCACAGTCTACTGCTGAGGCTCGTTTAAATGAGACTCCACAACAAAGTTCACTAAGGCGTGCTACGAATACACAGTATACTGCTGAGTCTCGTTTAAATGATACTCCAGAACAGCGGGCTGCAAGGCTTACTAGAAATGCAGCAGCTACAGCTTTGTCTAGAACCAAATTTAGGATAGATTTTAATAATTCAATAAACAAATTTGCTGATACAGTTTGTTTAATTTGTAATAAGCTTTGCTATCGTAAGCAAGTACAGTCTTACTGACTGTACTAAGCCAGCTAAGACTGTAGCCAATTTTCCAGGAGATATACTACCAATTGAGTTAATGGCACAATATGACGTTATCTCTGCCTGTCACCGATGTGTCAGAACACTTCGTAAGTTAAGAGCACCTACTCAAGCCTATTGAAATGGTATGTCATTAAATGAAGTTCCCCCAGAATTAGCGACACTATCTCGACACCAGCAATTTATACTAAGCTAACTCATAAAAGTGTACTTTACAGTAGAGGTCTATAAAGGGAAAAACGTGATAACTTTTTTATTCATTAAGATACTTATTTGAAATTTGGTACCCTTAATAGTTAATTTATTCTTTATCCTTTCCCATATTTATTTTTCCTTAATTATTAATATTTTTTGATTTAGCGCAAGTTAGCCGTGTATACCCCTAATTTCTCAATATGACTTTACATATTATACACGTCTAACTAATGTTAGCGTACTGTATTACGGGAGATCATAGTATAAAAGTGTTATTTTTATTACGTTGCAGTAATAATTTTAAAATTTGTTCTGCATTAATTATAGCCTTAGGTATCTTTATATATTTACAAGATATGTTATTATAAATTGATAGGATAAATAACAAGTTATTAAAGTTAGCCTTATTTAACCGGTACATGCGTTACTGGCGGATATCGTATTAAAAGCCGCCAAATCTTTTATAGCGTACTATACATCAACTTGTGCCATGAGTTAGCGTATCATTTAACTTTCCATTGAGCTTATAATACATGTTGATTTTTATAAATTGTCTAGATAACCATAATTGTTGTAGGTCAATAAATAATTCAAACAAAAATAGTATAAGGGTGAAATATCCCAGAGGCAAATTTAACGTGTCCACGTTGAGAATCGAGGTGTAAAATGATAGGATGTTTCTTATTTTTTTTATAGTGAACTATATAACCTGGTTCAGGGGGCCACAAATATTTTTTTATAAGTGTATATAAATAATCAGGAAAAAAAATCGTCTTCAAATTCAAATTTGGTGGCTTGTCCCAGTTCCATTTTTCGATATAAATGTATTCACCAAAGTAACAATTTAAGGTACAATAAAATATAAACAATTTCGTTACTAAATACATAAGACACACTATCTTATAACAATTAAACCATATTAGAAAACCGAATTTAAAAGCACAGGATACTCGATCACAGTTTGTCCCAGCAAAAATCATTTTTTTTATGGGTTTTTTTTCAAGTTACTATGTCAGGAAGTTTCGTACGTGTGCGGTCAATCACGTTTTTCGCATCTTTCACTCATGCGCTGGCAATTGCGCATTAACAGGTGTATGATCAGTGCACTGATTACCCAGCAAAAATGTAAGTAGCATCATGCATGGGTGGCAAAGGGGACAAGAATTGTTCAATTTTTGGTGGATCGATTTTAAAGTGTTTTAATAGTAAACTACACGTTATAGGTAGTGATTTGGGTGACGCATAATTCAGTGATATTAATTTATCGTACCTGGTTTCAACTTTGGTGGCTCAATATTGGTGGCTTTGTCGAATGATTTCGTTGCGAATTCTATCCACCAAAGTAACTCCAAGCATTGCTCTCTCTGTAACATGCTGAGCAACCTTGAACTTGTCGACCAAGCCCATGGCGAGTGTTCACGTTTCGGCTCCGTAAGGGCTCCTGGTCTTTAGGGATTCTGAGATCGACTATTCAAACATACTACGCGGCTCCCCGAATATCGCCCAGCCCAAGCGTATTCTTTTGATCGCATCCTCCTCGAATTTGTGCCGCCCCAGCTGTATAGTTTGGCCAATATATATGCAGCGCCATTTACGTAAACAGGTGTCAGGGTAACGAATAAAAACCGTCTGTTTCAAGTTTTTAGTTTTCATTTCGTTAGTTAATATTCCTCATTCCCTTTTAACATAGTGCACATTATTCTACTAGTCTAGCCCTTTCATTTGATACCCATATTGAGGGAATTATGAAAAAAAAACATGTAATTCGCCATTTTGTGGTGGCGGCCATCTTGGGTTTGAAATTTGTCTTAGTGTGTAGTATTATACTAGTCAAGCCCTATCATTTCATACCCATATTGAGAGAGTTGTGAAAAAATATGTGATCCACCATTTTCTGGCGGCGGCCATCTTGAACCGATTTTCATCAAACATAGCTAAGAACACTCCCGACTAATTCACCTTTCAAATAAAAAAAACAAAATTAAAATCGGTTCATCCATTCGGGAGCTACGATGCCACAGACAGACACACACACACACAGACACGTCAAACTTATAACACCCCGTCGTTTTTGCGTCGGGGGTTAAAAATGATTTTATTTCAAATAAGCTCTTACAAGCGTTTATAAAATGTTATTGACTCTAGTTGCACGGTTCCAAAAAGTGGATCTTATGGAGAAGAATCCGGCAAGAAACTCCATGGTCGCGCAGTGGGACAATATAATGGTGAATTATAATTATCGTAAATAAAACATATCTACCTACCAGTAAATTCTAGATTTAGGTACCTAGGTACCTACGTTTCTTTCTTTCATAACCCTTCAGGTATCATACCTTTATGGCATATTACTGTTGTTAAATAACAGCCAAATTAAAGATCTAAGAATATTTTTTGAAGTCGGTTAAATGTAAATAATGACATTGAGAGCATATCGTTGTAAGATGTTATGTAAATAAGCACCATACTGCATTATGGAAAGAGCTCATTTTCGCGGTAATAGGTTTTACCCGCAGTTCATTTAGCGAAGGCTTCCGTGTTGACGTGACTGCTGTTATTAAGAACTGTATAAGTGAAATTTTGAGGCAGTATTTTTTTCTACGTTGTCATAAATTTCATGGAAATAAACAGTTCATTGTATAGCTTTAAGTGTTTACTCAGAAGTTGATTGTTATTTCTGTAAAATGTAATTCAATTGCATATTCAGATGATGTTTGAAGCTTCCTACAAAAATATAAAACGTAGTGACAGCGGCAAAATATAGGTAGGTATTAAAATTGTTGCCCAGTCAACTTGACCTCTCAGAACGAGAGGCATTAGGCTATCGTTCACCACGCTAGCCTACTGCGGGTTGGCAGGCTTCATACGCAGACAAACAATCTATTAGGCATGCAGGTTTCCTTACGATATTTTCCTTAACTTCGGAGATACGTGCGTTGGATTCGAACTCGAGCCTATGACTTGGCAGTGTAATGGTCATATTATCACTGCACTATACCGTATCATACGCAACAATAATTGTAATTTAAAAATAATAATATTCGAAATTGCCACTTACCATGCAATACTCGGTGCTAACCATTAAACGTCTCGATCTAAACAGAATACTGAAACAAGGAACGTGTTGACAATTTGTTACAGAACTACCCAATGACTTGAATGTGTGTGGAATTGATAAATATTTCGTACTACTTTCTACTATGTAGGTTAAACTATTTCCGTTTTTCTCTCTTGGAAGGCAATATTTGTTTCTAATTATTCTTATCTTTCACATCGTAGGTACAGCATTATTTTTACTTTGTAAACATACACAGCATGATACCATCACGTCTGTATTTCCTGAAGGGTTTGGCAGAGATGTACAAATGTATAGTTCGGTATGATTAGGTTTCATGTGTAATAAGAGGCGAGTCTATTGCCATGAAATCCAAACTCCGAGCTGCTACTGAGAATTTCATAGAAAAACACAATTATACTTTACTTATTTAGGAACCTAAGCCCTCTAACGTTGCAGACTAATGAGGTCAGTAATAATAATAAGTAAAAAAAATATCAAGCAAGAATATTATATTATCAGAAAAATTAATGGGATAACTCCGCAAACGAACAGTCGAGTTTCCTGATGAGACATCTAAAATACCGAAGGAATTGCAGATGCGTTGGCGAATCTATATAAGGGAAAAGGCCTGGATATAGAAGGGAGGAATTGGGCCTCCAGCGTTCCACACTCACCGTACGAAACGCAACAGTATGCATACTGCTACTTGACGTCGATATTCTGTGGGAGAGTACTTCCCCGGTCATGCCGACCCATTCATGCTGGCATGTAGACATGCGCGCGAGATACTACTACTACATAACATTTTTACTATAAATACAATTCCAAATAGAGCGCAACTGTTAGTAACCCACTTTATTCGATTCCGCGGAAGCACTCCCTAAACCCAACTAAAGAATCGGCATTCAATTTCGATGTCTAGTTACAGTATCGATGCCGCGATTCGATTCGTTTCGACCAATTGCATTCGGTAATGAACGTGCTCAATGCCGCGGAATCGAATAGTGTTTGATTGTATGGCACTCGAATGGACTTCTCGATTCAAAAAGCCTGGTAACATTATTACCTATTTGTACATGTGTTTCGTCCAACCACAATTGACCTGTGCAATGTTCAGAAAGCTTAAAGAAACGAGGTCAAGTTATATTGTTTCAACCTTATAACATACTATCGCGCCTGTATCTTATAAGGGTTTGGTAGTGGTGTACCTGTAGGAATTAAATGGCCACTTTTGGAGAATAATTATACGATTCACGAACACATCTCTACAAAAAGCGGCATAATGAACAGACCTCTCACTCTAATAAAAGCCTTAACAATGCGAGATCAGCTTATACTGTGAAGGTATGATTATATTATGTAGCTAGTTCAAATTCAAATGTTTATATTTCAAATAAGCTTTTACGAGCGTTTATGGAACGTAATGGACTCTAGTTGCACGGTTCCAAAAAGTTTGTTCCTGGGAGAAGAATCCAGCAAGAAACTCCATGGACACTCTTTTTAAAATAAAAGGTGGTATATTATTTACTGGTACATTACGGCGATAAATAACACAAAACACAGCATCATATAATATGTAATATAATATAGAGATTGCTGAAGTTTTTAAGAATACCCGCCTATTCTTAAAGTGACATGCGTCGGTTTTGTATAAAAGATAAGCCGATACATCAATTGGCTCACTTTTACTATGGAGCTCTGAGGTGAAATGGACGTCATGTGTCAGACACTTCGCTAGTAATTATGATAGTGACGTCGAATCCCTGACCGATCATTACGTGTTACTATTGTGTATTTGCCCGGATGTAATCCTGGCTATGTCAATTCTTACTTTTGCAAGGGGCCATGTTAAGTCTTTTCAAAAACACCATGCCCGTCATAATGTCTAATTATATACTTATAGGTATTTGACTGCCTCATTAGTCTAGTGGTCCTAAGTGCGACTGCTACCCTAGAGGTCCTGGGTGCGATCCCAAGGTCGGGCAAAGTGTTATTGGATTTTAACATGAAATTTCCAGTAGCAGCTCAGAGTATGGATTTGTGCCCGATTAGTGTTAATAGGCTCGCCCCTATTACATGAGACCTAAGCATACCGGCAAAATGTGTAAGAATACATGATATACATATATACATGCGTGATGATATTTTGTGTTATATATATACCTAGCTATAATGTGTTTTGTCTTCTTTTCCCTATCACAAAATATCACGTATTAAAACAAGACAAAACAAATTATAGTTCTGAGAGGCTTACACGACATTTTATACTCTTATGAATAAGACCGTTAGTGTATAATTTTTGACCTGCGAAATAATTAAACGGAAATTAACATTAACAAAAATTTACTGGTTTCTAACACTTACGCGAATATTAGACCCGTGACCATGGATGCTGTAAAGGATCCGAAACGTCGGGAATTTAAAATAATCAATATAACGCGATAAAATCCGTAAAAAGTAGTTTTATTTCAATAACAAAAATTGTTTTCAAATAACATCTATGTATAAGAAACAACAGCTGACGTTGTAATTTTTCCTTAAAACATTTATGTACTCGAGAAAAAATTAATTACAATTCTAGCTACTCAATAGCACTTAGCACTCGGAATCAAGCGAAAGTTGCTGACTTGCGATCCGAATTAATCAGCTTCTTCTCAATTGTTTTTCTGGTTAGAACTTAAAGAGAAATCTATGGGAGTGGTCACTCGTTATTACGCCATCGTAATAACGAGTGACTACATGGCACGAAGAATAAGCACGCTGAAGTGGAAGTGGGCCGGCCATGTCTGCAGACGGACAGACGATCGATGGAGCAGACAAGTGCCTAGAGTGGAGACCGCGTTTGGGTAAACGTAGTGAGGGCGCCCTGCGACACGATGGACCGAAGATTTGAAGCAAGTGGCTGGCAGCGGATAGATGCGAGCTGCCCAAGACTGGGATGGTTGGCGCCCTACGGAGGCCTACGTTCAGCAGTGGACGGCGATAGGCTGATATAATCGTGATGATGATGATATCATCATCATCCCGGCAAGGGAAGACAAGTGCGGTCTAGCGTATCTGGCGGACAAACGAGTAGATTTGTAGTTTGCACCAATTGCTTTCAGTGCGTAAAAATGGCAATTTCTTTCATTCATTCTTTTTTTTTCTCTTTTCCCACTGGTGATTATTTTTGTAGTATGAAGTTAATTTAAATTATATTAAAATGATTATGATTGATTGGTGATTATGACTATTATTTTGACCAGCCTCAAAATTTTAAAATTATTGTAAGAACATGAGCTTTCTATTTTTAGATTTTTTATATATATTATTTAATCATAAATTTTACAAAAGTAGCTTACATCTACCGATTTTATAAAATTATATTTTCTGGAAACTGGTTGGGGGGGAGCGGGGAGTTCTTGTGTGATAAATCAGACAAGACCCTACCAAAATCCTGTATCTGCAACCTCCCTAAGCAATAGACTATACGTGAGGATTTTCAGAACTGTATAGTAAGCTAGTCTGGTACAAAAAAAGCGTAAAACGTGATCTCCAACCACTGAACGCTCGTGACAAATATATCGGAATAAATTTTAAAAGATTTGTAATGTTTTTTCCCGTACGCGACAGATCGACGCAGTGGGGAATGAAGCGGATTGGTTGAATCGAAAATACTGTGGGTTCTGTATTAAATTTTGTTGAAGATTAAACAATGTTTCACTTAGGTTGTATTTCACCAATCCCGAATAAATTCCCGTTACTCAGCTATTTCATACAAATCCTGTTCCATTTTTAAATTTATTCTAGGTGAAATGCGGCTTTACTAGTTAAAATTTGCACACTGCTAGTTGTTGGCGACGCGTAACACCACACTGTCGGTGGCGAGGTGTGAAACTAGTATATTTTTTATATAAGTTTTTATGTCAATAAATAAAGATTCTTTAGTTTTCATTAAAAATAAATACAGTATGAGAGAGTAAGAGCCTGGCACACACCCACAATATGTCAGGATTATTCTAGAAACGTTCTAGAACTAATTTGAAAATGAAAGGTAAGGTCACTTGTTTCCGAACGACCCATAGCCTTACAGTGCTTCGCAACGCTCCATAGAGAACGGCCGGTCAAGGCTCGCGCTCTCTCGTTGGTTTTGGCTCACAACCTGCGTTCCTCATTTCGATTCTATTATCCTGGCACCCTTCATTTCGATTCCCTTATCCTGGCACCTAAAGCGAGTGTTTGGTTACATGATTGTCCTCCAATTTGAAGACAACCGTTAGTCTAACAGTTATTAAAATAACTCTACAAATAAGACTTCATCATTAGTTCATATTCATCCACTTCTGAACGTAGGCCTTCTGTAGTGAAGGCCACAGATCTCCAACCTTCGGCTTTCCTCGTCCAGTCACTGTCAGCTGCTCTGCAAGTCTTCCGCAAATCGTCACTCACAATGAGAATAAAACTATACGAAGAGTATTGACAAATTATACTGCATAGTTGCGTATACCTATAATATTATATATAGGTACCTACTTAATTGCGACAAACACATTTTTACCTGAAAGGTGTCAGTTAAATTGTAAACTAAGTAGTAGTAGTCGTTTTAGTAGTAGAAGTGCCTATTGACATGTGTACCTACATGCCAGCAGGAATGGGTCCGCACGACCGGGGAAGTACTACCCTCCCACAGAATATCGACGTCAAGTAGCAGTATGCATATTGTCGCGTTTCGTACGGGGAGTGTAGAGCGCCGTAGGCCCAATTCCTCCCTCAGTCCCGTTCTTTCTCCTTTTCTCCCTTTTCCTTAAATAGTTTTCCCCTATAAATTTCCTTTCTAGCAATTACTTGTATTCTTGTTAACCCCTCGTACTAATGTTAACAACAATAATTGTTGGCAAACTAAATGAACATAAAAACCAATTTATTTTCATGTCGCGCGTCGGCAAGAAATACTAGCGGCACATCATTAAGTTTCTGTTGACAAGTTTTTGCCGCGAACCCTAAAACAAGGGAACCGCGATGTTACACGCAGACGGACAATTTATACTGTCGAAATAATAAATTCAGAACATGGCGCGACGGGATAATGAGAAAACAATTTTCTCCCATTATTTTCCTGTTTTTATTATTTACACTATTTGTTTTTTCGAATAAATTTTATTTTTGCGGAACCCTTTTCGGCGCGTTTTTGTTTTATGCTTACCTGACTTTAATAGAATAAAATTATGAATTATATATGATTATTATGTATTCCCAGAAAGGTTAGGCACAGGTGTAGTAATTACTGTACACCCCCAGTTCGCCGGTATTTTCAAGTCCATGTAATAGGGGGCGAGTCTATTGCCATTGACCGGGAAAAAAGCACAATATTCTCGCAGAAGGAGACAACAGCCCACTTAATTGTCTTGTCCAATATAGATCAAACTATAAGTAGCTGTTAGTGACTGATCATGCCAAATCCGATGAGTACTCGAACAAAGTGTTATTGGGTCCTTTTATGGAATTCTCAGTAGCAGCTCGGTGTCTGGATTTGTGCCTTGTTTATGGCAATAGGCTCGCTCCGTTTTATGTGGGACCTGAATAACAGTGAACTGAGGGTGTACAATAATTACTTTACCTCTGCCTAACCTTTTGGGGAAAACAGGCGTGATGGTATGTTATTGCTCCAAACTTCCTGCACATCAAAGACAGTGTACCGAAGTTTCGTTTGAAAACATATTGATAACTCAGAAACTTCGTGAGAGTTCTACAGGATCATTATACGGCGTGCTGCATTTATTGAATTTCTAATCATGTGGATAACTCTACCCTTTACGTTGTTGCTATGGAAACGGTAATCTTATATACGCCTTCTTCATAGGAATACCTATACCAGGTGGTGGTTTGTATCCGTGTTATATTTTAAGGGGGACGCTAATAAAATTATCTTTAAATTAATTTTGGACTGCTTCATTAGACCTTAACGCGACTGCTGCGCTGAAGATCCTGGGTTCCGAGGTCAGGCAGTTTTATTTGGGTATTTCTATGAAATGTTCAGTAGCAGCCCGGGGATTGGATGGGTTAATGGCAAAAGACGTGGATCATGACGGAGAGTGAGAAAAAAAGAATCGATGCTCTTGAAATATGTTGTTGGAGAAGATTGCTAGGGATATCGTGGACTTCAAAACCAATCCATCCATTCTGCAAAAACTGCATATCAAGTCGCCCATCTTCTGTCGTGCAAGCCCGAATTCTCACATTCTTTGGACATGTTTTGAGTCGTGGAGATATTTCTATAGAACGGCTTGTGTAGGGCAATGTTGAAGGCAAACGAACTCGCGGCAGATCACCTTTATGTGCCAATATTAGTATTTTACACAAATCGACTGCCAGATCTTCGTAACCCAATTTATGGGCGACACTGATATCCGAAGGATAAACTGCTTGGCAGACGGTAGAAGCAGCTTAACGTTGCAGATCTGTTGATCAGCGAACGTATAACTTAGCCACGAGCTCCACCACGAGTGACCTTTATGTAAGACCGACCAAATAAGAGATACAATAAACAGTCTCCTCCATGAGTGCAACACTACGTGAGGAATGGCGGCGGATTTTTAAGCATGCCACTAACCCCTAAACGATGACCTCAACCACTCTGACAAGGGTGTATCGACGAAGACCAAGAACTGCAAAAGGGTCACAAAATGTGTGTTCACCTCTGCTGAGGTGAGAAACAAAAAAAATACAATCAAATTGAGAACCTCATCCATAGTATTATGAAGCCGTTTGAAGATGTGCTTAATCAAAAAATATTTTTTGGTGTTTGACGTTTAAAATAAACCATTTAATTATATTTTTAGCCTTTGATAATATATTAATGTTAAATTGAATTTTGAATGCTTGGTGTAATTTTAAATCTTTAAGTTAATTGCAAATGTCACTACCAAAGAACTCATTATTGTTTGAAATTATATTACCAAAGGATTCAATTCTAGAGATAAAGAATTGTTGAGCTTAATATTCAAATTAAACGTTTATTGCATCCAATTATATTTTTATTGGTACGCAACGATGTAACTTAAGACTTGACGTTAGACGTTGTCTAGACAGTTGTCCTATTGAAAGGGGTTTAAAGATTTTATTTACGGAGAGTGGCTCACCAACGGGCCATTTCGATAAAAACTTCAAAAAATCGATATGGCAGATATCGAAATTCAAAAAAACATTCGAACAACGACGACATTGTCAACATAGGTAAAACATTGTATTTGGTACTACTCGCAACTCAAAATTTATAAATATTATCTTTTATCAAGAAAGTGAAACCGCCTAAAAAAAACATTGAAATAATGTTTTCTTGTGATTTTAGTGAAGGAAAAATACGACTGCCTCGTTGGTCTAGTGGTCCCAATTGCGACTGCTACGCTAGAGGTCTTGGGTTCGATGCCCAGGTCGAGCAAAGTGTTATTGGGTTTTCCATGAAATTCTCAGTAGCAGCTCGGAGTCTGGATTTGTGCCCGGTGAATGGCAATAGGCTCGCCCACTATTACATGGGACCTAAAACATACCGGCGAACTGTGGGTGTGCATTAAGAACACCTCTGCCTAGTCCTTCGGGGAATACAGGCGTGATGGTATGTTATGTTATGAAAAATACGACTTCGGACAGGATTTGAACCGGCGTCTTCTGGTTAAGTACAAGAAAATTATAAATGTGAAGGCAAATTTTGACGAGGCGGGTGGAACTCACGGTGGCTTAGCGGACATAGCGGCTGGTGGCCTATGTTAGTCCTCTACTGGCCGTGCCGAATGTCTTGTTTCATTATATTTTAGAATAGGCCTGTTATTTTCAATAAAAACACCACTCAAATACCCTATTAAGGTTAATCGTAACACATCACCGAGGAGTTTCTACTGACTGTTCTCGAGATCTCAGCTCCTAATTACTGTTCTCCAAGTTAATAAAAGTTTGAAAGATAAGGCAGTGAACTCCTCAAGTTGTAACGAGCTGGATAGTGATCTTAATGCCAGATCAGTTTGTGGAAGGAATGGATGCCGGGGAAGGAAAAATAGACGTGATATTTAGCCGGTGTGAATTTGTGTGGCACACAAACAGATTTAAGGTTTTTTTGGCAAGTTTGGGACATTTCTAGTTTTTGTGGAAAATATATTCGGATTTTAGAAGAAAAAACTGAATTTGTGAGGTCATATTGTGGCAGACATACAGGTTTAAGATATTTTGGCCAGTTGGGGATATTTCTGAATTTGTAGAAAAAATAAGTATTTGAATTTTGGAAGAAAAAACTGATTGATAAATTTTAAGTTTTCTAGGAATGTGGGTCCCACATTACTAGTATTCTTGTTAACCCCTCGTACTATAATCAATGCTTTTATTAGTGGGTCTATGTCGGTAGTGCAATGGGTGGGCTTCGAACAGGCAACCACATGATCACAAGTCCGAGTTAAGAATTACTTGGTGACCACAACTTTCAAACAAAAAAAAACTTCATCAAAATTGGTAAAACTATAAAGGCCGCAGACACAAAATCAGATACGCAGTTACACAAAATATACACACTTAAATAAACTCGTCTTTTTTCGTTGGGGTTAAAAACAAAGTTATATTAATATTGTACAAGCATTGGTCATTGAACAAGCAGTATGCAGTGATAGCCTTGTGATATGACCGTTGGACTGCCAAGTCAAAGGTCTCGAGTTCCTTCGTCTCCGATCCAGGGCACGCACCTCTGTCTTTTCGAAGTCATGTGCCTATTAATAATTAATTATCACGCACTTAAACTGTGAAGGAAAACATCGTGAGGAAACCTGCATGCCTGAGACATTTCTCCACGGCAAGTGAAGTCTGCCAACCCGCAGTAGGCTAGCGTGGTGGACTATAGCCTAATCCCTCTCATTCTGAGAGGAGACCCGTGCCCAGCAGTGGGACAATGTAATGGGTTGATGATGATGATGATGATTGGTCATTGAATAAGTTTAAAATAATAATTAATATGTACTTTTTTATATCCATAGATTTATCTCACATTTTAGCCTTTGAAACCAATTCAAGCTTACAATGTTAAAGAGGAGTTTTCACTAGATATTTTGGCGTTTATATCCAGTATAAACGCAGGCTATGTAAGGATTTTTTTCCTTGCCACCATACGGCTTCCTCGTAAAACTTTGATGGAGACGTAGCATTAGTATTCACCCAGCTACAAACAGTCTTCCCAACAAGTTTGTAAATTAAATGTTCAGAGGATAAAAACGTCACTGCGCAGCTTGTGCTGCCAAGTATACTGCTATCAATCTTAACTTCGGATATTCCGGGCCATTAAAGAGATTTTTCTTTAAAAGCCAAGCGCGTGCGACCTATAGTTGTTTGTATGGAGCATTCACACTGTAATAGTTACTTGCCTAGAAAATATATTCAAATTTAATGCAGGTACGCAAAACAAGCTATAAATTTCCAGTTTAAGCTGATCTCTGGTAACACGGAAAACCTGTACAATGCAAGGTCAGCTTATAGTCGTGTGTAAATTCTTGTGCAAATGATGATTGCTTAAAGTCATCATTTTGCCTGATGGAAAGTACAAACAAAGTCTAAAATGGAGACTGAAATTCAGGTAAAACAAATGGTATTTACTTAGCTAACATAACTTGACCCGAATTATCCTAATTCGATGATTTTCATATTTTTGAATGTAGATCTTCATGTAGCAAATATAGCTTTGTAAACGGTAAATGGCAATAGATTCACCCACTATAACATAACGCCTAAACTAGGCATCACTAGCCAACACTGGGGGGTAAATCATTATATCTCTTACATTTTTTTTCCGTGTGAAAATCCTCATGGATGTCCTCCGCCTCTCAAAAGGAAAAGCGGAGGATTATGTCGGACTTCTACCGACTAAAAATATACGGCATCCATAGCACAATGAGGAGGGGGGTTCCGAGATCTCCAAAGAACGCACCGGTGGCCCTCCTGTGCCTTGCTCTTGGCACGTCACAAAATTGCAGCAGTTGTTATATCTACTTGCCCCAGTCACTAGAACACAGCAACTAAACGATCCACAACTCGCCTTCACGTCGCTCATAACATGATCGATCACGGCCTTTGTAATTGATTGGCGTTTTGTTCCTACCAATATCGCGACAACATTCTTCAACATTATGAATAGGAACCCGAGAAATCGTGCATCTCACTCTATCATGTGCATTTGGAATAAGAGATGGTAAATAGTTTTATGTTCTGTCTCATTCGAATTATGTAAAACAAAGTTTTGCTGGTGCACCTGCTCCGCATAGCTGAAAATCCTCTTAAATTAATGTGTGCTGTAATATTCGGGATTTGCTCTTGGAAAAACAGTGAAAATTATAACAAATAGGGTTTACTTTATGTTAATTAATTCTAATTTTAATTCTAGAACCACAAGAGATTGCTTAAACGACATTTAGTTTTTATTTCTTTCCAATATTTAATAAAATATAACATACCATCACGCCTGTATCCCCGAAGGGTTAGGCAGAGGTGTACTAACTAGCCACACAGTTTGCCGGTATGTTGAGGGATGTGTAATAGGGAGAGAGCCTTTTGCCAGTAACCGGGCACTAATCCAGACTCCAAGCTGCTGAGTGTTTTATAGAAGAACTTTATAATACTTTGCTCGACCTAGAAATCGAACTTCCAGGACCTCAGGCGTAGCAATCTCGCGTCCACTCGACTAATGAGGCAGTATTAAAAAATCTGGTCAAACTCAAAGTTCAAATGTTTTTATTTCAAATAACCTTTAATAAGCATTTATGAAACGTTATGACTCTAGTTGCACGGTTCCAAAAAGTTAATCCTATGGAGAAGAATCCAGCAAGAAACTCCATGGACACTGTTTTCACTCAAATAAAGGTGGGTACTGACCAACGTTACGAGGTGTAATGTAACATGTTACACAGCGAGCATTCGTGCAGTCAGTACGTCGTGTTACGGGGAAACCAGCGAGCAACGAGCCTCTCGTTGCTCGTTTTGAGTGCTCCATCCGGCTGTCGGTTTTTTGGCGAATCCTTTGACTGTTACGCGGTTCAGTCAGTACGCTCTGTTGAAGTCGTCACGAGCGCACGCGATGCGTCGCACGTCGCGAGTGATCACACGTCGTTCCTCTCGTAATTATTTCATTTATTTCTTGAAACATGGAGCGGAACAAAGAAAAAACTCTGCACTTTATAGAATATCGATCGGAGACATGCGTACAAAGTTTTTTATACTGTCCAGTAATCATTTGGTTTTTAATATTGCTATCAATGACAAACCACTACATACGCCTCTGTTTTTAAATAAGTTTGATGTCCGTTTTTTCTTCTTCTTAATTTTGCTGAAACAATAATTAAGTAGAATAAAAAATACCAACACGTCCTCACTGTCGGCCATCTTGAGTGAACTGGCGGCAAAAGAGTTTTTACGTACATGTTACGCCGATTTTAGAACGCGGCGTAACATGCTCGATGCGTAACATGGTCGATGCGAATGTTACATTACGCCTCGTAACGTTGGTCAGTACCCAGCTTAAAAGGTACAACATTATTCACTGTTACATTATGGCAATAAGAGGATGTGAGGACATTGGAGGGTAATGTCTTAATTAGCCTTAAGTCAAGACTAACATTAAAAGGAAAGAAGAAAATACCTTTACCCTTTATTGTTGATCTGAATTTAATATGTCTTGATAAGCGGTAACACGCACAAAACACGTCTAATCCTTCATCTCCACAATAAATATTTAATCAGATAACCAACGCCTTAATATTAAAGTATTAGCTTACCTGTTGTACTTCTTAGGGATCTATACTTCAAATGAAATAAAGGATCTCTTCTAAAATCACTTTTGTCCTCTAATCCATTAGAGCAATGTACGATCTTTTTATAACTTTTGTATTGTTAATGATATTGGTGCTTATAGTAAGTGTGTTGTATGACTGTCTAATTAGTGTAGAGGTCTCAAGCTACGCTCCTGGTCGCCCCTGGTTCGAGAAAAAGTGGTATGTATTGGGTTTTTCTATGAAATTCTCAGTAGCAGCTCAAAGCCATAAGGAACGCCACCTAGATCTTAACTTACCAGTGAAATGTGGGTGTACAATACACCTCTGCCTAACCTTTCGGGGAATACAGTCGTGATGTTATGACTGATACGGAAGCCTTGGTATGCGAGCCAGACTCGCACTTATCCTTGTTTTTCTTTCAAACGCAATTTCAAGTCAAAACTCCTATATCTCTCTCTTT